>CAJNIZ010003936.1:113199-123616 GCA_905231905.1 Symbiodinium pilosum
TAAACCTCCAAACCCTAAAAACCCCTAAACCCTAAACCCCAAACCCTAAATCGCGCCAACCTTCCGAACCCCCTCGTAGCCTTCGTGCATGCCTGGGCCCCCATACCACCCCATAATGGGGTTTAGGGTTTAGGGTTTAGGGCTTAGGGTTTAGAGTTTAGGGATTATCCCCCTATAATGGAGAATCAAATGGAAAAGAAAATGGAAAATGAAATGGAAACTGGGGGAATATAGGGATTTATGGGACTTAATTTAAGTTACTATATTGGGGAAACCCTATTATTTACTATATATACCCATTATGGTAGGCTAACTTAAGTTCCTTAACAGCAACCCAGTATTCTATCTACTTGAGAGGGACTATACATCTTCTGAGCCATATTAGGTTCTAAGCTCCTAAAAGGGGGTTATATAGGGCTTAGGGTTTAGGGTCTGAACTCCTAAAGGGTGGTACATAGGGGAGTATTTGGGGTGATCAATAAAGAGGGATACTAGGAGTTTAAACTATAGCTCTTATACATCCCTAGAATGCCTTCAAGGGGTCCTGATGTTGAGAAACTTCCTTTTGTATACTTTGACGCGGCTTCGTCGCTAACATCCTTCCAGCCCAATTGTGGCACCCAAGAGGACCTTATACTAAACACACCCCCACCCCTACTTTGAAATTGTCCATAAGGTTCCCCGTCAGTGGACTTATATACAGAGGGACACACTTAATGTTAGGGGTGGCGGGGTTGTTCATATAGACCCCAAAATGTTACTGTCCTCATTCTTGGCACCCCTAATTTTTGGAAAGCCCCATATGAGTATGAAGGGGTTAGGGATGAACCTTAAACCCTAGACCCTAATGGGGCACCTGATAGATGCCCACCTGACACCTCGTACATGCACACGAACGATGATGTTTACGTGTTTAGGGTTTAGGGTTTAGCGGTGGTTTGATGGCGCTCGCTGTGCAGGCTTTGCTGGCTGAGATTGTGCAAATGTTCACACCGATGTTGGCATATGGCCTGGCTTACGGAGGCTTATCTCCTTCCTCAAGCGCGCACTACTTCACAACAGCCCAGTCGTATGAGCATAACTGGACAAAGTTGTGCCTTCTCATGGATTCTGTGTGCCTGGTGGTCAACAACTGGAATGTCCAGGTGACGAAAGGGCTGAAGAGTGATTTTGTAAAGTGCGTTTTGCACGTTCGCTATGGGGGGCTGTTGCACAACAGAAATATATCACGAACTTTGCCTCCTACTATGCGAAGAAAGCTTGGAGGTCTGCGTTCTGAAGTACCTAAATATGCTGGTAGCGGTTTGCATTAATTCAAATTAAGTTAAAGGCTTACGGGTACGTGCTGCCCACGATTCCTAACTAAACCCTGAATCCTTCCCTACTAAACCTTCAACTCCTAAACGAGCCCTAAAGTTTAGGGCTTAGGGTTTTGGATCTATAGGCTTGAGTGAGGGTTCAGGGTCTGGGATATGATGGAGGGTCAAGGGTTAAGGTCAGGGCTTAGACCTAATGCTCTTGGACCCTCATAATGGGATCCCAAACCTTAGCCCCCAAAACCCAACCCTGGTTCCAGAAGCCCCAAATAGCCCTAGGAGCCTTAGGGTAAACTTTAAACCCTAAACCCTAAACCCTGTCTTTGCCATAAAGCCTATGCCCCAAAGCTCTAGGCTTCCAAGTTTTTCAGGATGGGCCAGCCCGTGCTCCAACCTTGAAATTGTTCAATAAGGGCTTATAGGGGTTAGGGTTTACAGTTAAGGGTTTTAGGGTTTTGGGTTGCCCTGAAACGGAAAATTTGCAGGGATTCGGGATTTGAGTTGAGGGTTTCGGGTAAAGGGAGTGGAGGGAAGGTCAAATCCTAAACTCTAAACCGCGAGGCTCTTTGCGAAATGGGATAGGGGACCTCAAGATCCCGAACCCCAAGACCTATACAATCCTCAACCTTCAAGCGCCACATGCTTAAACCCATGAACCCGGCAAGACAAGAAAACTGAGATCTACACCCTTGGCGCTAGACCCCCCGTACCCAAACCGAACATCTATACCCTTGTAGCTCTGAAATCTAGTACCCCAAGCCCTAACGGGCCCAAAGATCCTGACTGCAGCTGCACTGATCCCCAAAAGCTCCGCGCGTAAGCCTAGCTACCTCGCTCCTCCAAAAAGCATGATGCCCAACCCTAAACCCCAACAACACCACTATACATCAAGAGAACCCCTCACCATGCAATAGTGGTAGAAGAGGAATAGAAGAGGACCCGAATATAGTCCATATAGTCCTTATCATCTGTTATAGTCACTGTTACAGGGTGGGGTGTCCTCCTAAAGTATACATCCCCTTCTGAAGGATGTTGAGAAACATCATTAGATCGCTAAACTGAAGCCGTTGTCAACCCCCGAGGCCCCAGACATCCCTGAAAGAGCCACCCATATACCCCAGTAGATCCTCATATGAGCTATAGTCTAACTCCTTGGGGGTTATATAGGGGATTATATAGGGGAGCATTGTAGGGGTTATTGCTTGCGATGCTAGAGCTAAGACTATGGCTCATATGTTTCCACACATTCCTACATTTTCCGACATCTTCCGTCAGCCCCTTTCAAAGCTACCTTCCTTCTTCCCCAAGCCCTAAAAACCCTAAACCCAAAACACCCAACCACCCAGTCCCTTAGATCCTAAACCCTTTGCCCACAAAACTCCCAGACCCTTAGATCCTGAACCCTCCACCCTACGCCTCTGAACCCCCGTTCATCCCTATTTCACCCTATAACCACCCTATAACACCCATATGCCTCACCCTCCGTAAAACCAAATCTAAAAACCCTATCCGCAAATGAATTTAACTAAAGAGGGAGTAGTCTACGAGGGTTAGTGGGGAAACCCGTGATATATAACCCTAGTTTCCAGTTCATTTCCCATTCTAAGCCCCGTAAAGGGACAATATTCAGGCAACACAACTTTTCCAATTTGTTTTGGAGACTCCTAAACCCTAAAGCCTAAGCCCCAAACCCTAAACCCCTAAACCCTAAAGCACTAAACCTTAATTAAACCCTAAACCTTCCGCCCTTTAAATTATTAAAGGGCTGCTTTTTCCTCAGGCTCCCTCCTCGGACGCGAGGAGCGGCGCGGGCTCCGAACAGCGGGCGCTGGTAATTCTGGAGATGACAACAGCAGGGCCTAGGGTTTAGGATTTTGGGATTTAGGGTCTAGGGCTCTTAGGATTTAGGAGTTAGGGTTTAGGGTTTGGGATTTAGGGTTTAGGGGTTAGGTTTTAGGGTTTGGGGTTGAGGAGTTAGGGTTTAGGGTTTAGGATCCAGAGGTTGGGGTGTAGAGTTTAGGGTTTAGAGTTTGGGGTTTACGGTTTAGGGTTTAGTATTTAGGGTTTAGGATTTCGGAGTTAGGGTTCAGGGTTTAGGATTTAGAGTTTAGAGTTTAGGAGGGTTGTCATGGGCATATGTCGTAGTTCTACAAAAAGGAACCCTAGCCAAAAGACTATAATCCTCATGATGGGAGCCCCCCAAAAGGGTTTCCCCGTAATTTTGGGAGACCCCTTCACAATACATATATATATATACACACACAGAGACAGAGAGACCTCGTAGGAATGTACCCTATTAGGGTAGTTCAAGGTCCTGCGTCTAGGGTTGGGCGCCTTCATAGAGGTTTAGGTTTTAGGACAAGTAGGGTGGACTTTGAGGGCGGCTTACGGCTCCTCTTGGGGGGCGGCTTTCCAGGTCTCAGTAAGCAGATTTCCCTCTTATAAGCCAGAGCGAGCACTGGGTATTCGCCTTTGTTGACTTGTAAGGTAGACATGGCCCGCCCTCACTAGTCAGACAGAAAAAGCAAAAATCAGATATCAATCCCAGGGCATACCCTGATGCTACTGGACCCCTGTGTGAAGTCCCAAACCGGAGCCTCCCCCAGAAGAAAGGCGTAAGCCCGCGGTTCAGGTTTAAGGTTTAAGGAATTATAGACTTTATAGGTTTTATAGGCTTTATCGGCTTTATAAGGGTTTATAGGGCTAATAGGGTTTATCGTTTTTTAGGATTTAGGTTTCAGGGTTTAAGACTGCGCCCAACCCTTGCAGAGTTAACGACCAGCTCTTGCTTTGCCGTCGGAGAAAACTAGGACGTGAGAATTCCGTTGGTGACGCAAGGGCTTCTTTAACTACCCCAGAGGGGCCATATATACAACTATTGGGGAATTAAGCCCCAAAATGCCATACTGTAGAAAAAATATGGGTCCCAATTCCCTAATGGTTGTATATGTGGACCCTCTGGGTTATGTAACTACATCAGTAACAAAACCCATTGTTGCCGTGGGGGAGGGGGGGGGGGAAGGGGCAGTATCCCAACTTCGTAAGGAATCTTCCTATGGGGTTGGATTCGAAAAGCATGGTCATGCTGAGCCTACGTATATGTAGAGTTCCCTAGCAATGCAGTTTGTGACTGTACGGCTGTACGAGCATGAGGTCAGCTTTAGGGAAGGGAGACACTAAGCAAACCCTACTTCAATGCGGATATCCGGATTTCTTTTTTGAACGAGCATGGCGATGGTACTTCTGATGGGATGGTAGGTTTACCCAGAACCCCACTTTAATTGCCAATACATCTACATATATATATATACATATACGTACATATGTGTATGAGGTTCTTGGGCTTTGGGTAGTAGGAACACTAGCCCAGAAATTAGATGCCTAACTCAGCGTTTTTTTTTCAAGCCGGAAGCGAGATTCCATCTTCAATCGGCCGCCTCACATCACGGAGAGATGTTGGCTCGTAATGATTGTTGGTTGTGGTAGAAGGCGGTGATATATATATATATACACACATTTTTGGGATGCTTCAGAGTATCATCCAGAGAGCATACCTTTCTTGGCTTTTGCCTGGATCCTTGCAGATTGCCTTCATCAAACGCAGTTAGCGCGGATGCATTCAAGGACTAGCCCTCCCCACCTTCAAGTTGGAGACTGCCTGAACCACACTAAGTCCTTCCCCTACATGTTATGTGATCCACCCAATCCTTAATACCAAATGTCAGGCAGCTTGAGCTCACTGTCAATTTGTGCTGTTTTGCGTGCTTCGTCGTTTTAGCATAGGGCTGGGACGTGAGCGGCTGGTGTTTGGGCCAGAGGTTGCCATCACTGGTGGTGGTGTGAGCTGAGTTGCTTCGTTTTTTGGGGGATTGGGGGTTGATGTTTCGTGCCTTCTTGCTTTTTGCGGAATAATAGTAGAAATAGTAATAAGATTCATAACAGCAATGGTATTACATGATAGTAATGGCTCCAATTACCTTAATCATAGGAGCTGGGTCCTATATACCTTATAGTTACATAGCCCAGTACCCTATTATTCAGGTAACTGGAGCCCTATGGATTGGGGGGTGCGATGTTTTGAGCCGCAAGCGGTAAGGTTTGCCGTCACTGTGTGGTCCGTACGGTAGGGCACTGACAGGAGGAATTTGCAGGGGAGGTTTGAGATATGACTATTGATGGTGGAACGTTTTGTGCCATGTGGGGTAGCATAGGGGGGAGGAACTTAGGGGTTTAGGGTTTAAGGTTTAGGGAACCCGTGATTACTGCCTCACCACTATGGCCGGTTAGACCTTAAGGGTACCTCAATATACCCTTAATAGGGTCCTAATAGGGAATTGTAGGGTCTAAGCCCATAGTAGCAAACCCTAAACCCCACCTCCGATTGTGGGGAATGCGTATGCAAGATCCTGCAGGATGCGATCCGTCAAGTAAGTTGCTCTGGATCCCCCCTTCACCTGCACCCTCAGACCCGTTGACCTAGGGTTTAGGGTTTGGGGTTTAGGGTTTGGGGTTTAAAGGTTAAGGGTTTTTTTGGTGTTTAAAGGTTTACGGTTTAGGGCAAAAAGACCTGGCCCTGTGTCTTGAATCCACAAACCCTAAAACCCTTAAAGCCCTTAGTTCTACAACACCTCACAACACCCCAGAGGTCCCCTTCTTGATAGCGCGGTTTTCGGGTTCCATTTGTGTCTCGGGCAGCGGGCAGCGTATAACCCTAAACCCTAAGACCCAATCCCTAAATCCTAAACTATAATCCCTAAACCCTAAATCCCTCAATCCGTAAACCCTAAACGCTAAACCTGAAACGCTTTTAAAACATTTTCGCGATGTCTCTTTGCCGCCCCAAGGCTTGAATCCCAGGAAAACTCGGTGGCCATTGTGGTAGTGGCCCCATGTGCCTACAGGGGATTTAGGGTTTTGAGTTTAATGTTTAGGGCTTAGGGTTTAGGGTTTAGGGTTTAAGGTTGAGGGTTTAGGGATTCGAGGTTTAGGGTTTGGGGTTTGGGGAGTATGATAATTTTCAGGGATGAGGGTTTAGGGTTTAGGGTATTCTAAGCGTCACCGTCTACAAAACATGTAAAGATATCAAAATCAGGAGCATAGCCCTTTTTTCTAAGGCACGTTGGTGAACCTAGGGAGGATTTAGGTTCCATGGTTCAGGGTTGAGGTGTCGCGTCATTTCACTCAGAACAGTTGATACCTTTGTCCTATCTTATTGGGTTAGGTAGCAGACCTTTAAGGGGCAGAGCTACAGTTAGAAAGGGGGTTGAAAGTAGCTCACCCACTTCTATCCAGCTGTCGATCTGTGTCACTGGTGGCTTCCTGAGCGCAGGTTCCAAACTTCTTGTGGGTTCGATTACCACCCCTTCTGTACCCCTAGAAGCCCAGTTGCCCACATATTGGGTTCCTGTCCTTGAGGCCCTATATAAATTTATACTATCTATAACCCAAGGACCTACTATATGGGTACCTGGGCTTCTAGGGTACTACCCTCGAAAGGTTCTTATTTAGGTTTATTTACACCCTAGCTGCGACCCCTAAATCCTGAACCTGAACCCAAAACCCTAAATTCTAACGCCTAAACCCCCAAACCCTGAAACCCTCAACCCAAAATCCTAACCCCTTATCCTAAATCCTAACCCCTTAACCCCTAAACCTAACCCTTAAACCTTAAACCCTAAATCCTAGAGTTTTCAAGGCTACATAAGGGGAAACCTGAAGGGCGCATGGTATACTTGGAGGTTCATGGGACTTAGTAACTCCTTATGACTGGGCTTATAACCCTACTTATAACCCCCCTAAATGGCCTTATAGGGGTTCCCCCAAGTATAAGTAGGTTATAACCCATAAAAACCCCAGTTATACATAGTTACTAAGTCCCATGAACCTCCAAGAAGGGGGGGGGTAGGAAGGTCCACAAGCTCTGGTGACGTTTAAAAGGACACCTGACCCTAGGCAATCCTGGGTTTAGGGTTTCGGGTTTAGGGGTTTAGGGTTCAGGGTTTAGGGCTTGATTGAATCCTGATTCCTACCCTCTATGCTACCCCTCTAGGTTTAGGGTTTAGGGTTAGTCAAGGACAGTTCGGACATAGTAGGGGGAACCAGCAGGGGAACCCACGATGATCTCCTCAACCCTTAACCCTGTATAGCCCCTTTAAAGGGTCCCTGTCTTGTATGTCATTGTGTGTCCCCAGAACCCCTGTGAAGAATAATTACCGTACCTCTGATAGATATCTGGCCTCTTCCGCACTGTCCTCCTTGTTAGGGAAGGACCTTGTGGATCCGTTTAATTTAACGTTTAGCGTTTAGCATTTAAGGTGTAGGGCTCAGGATTTAAGATTTCAGGATTCGGACTTCAAGTGAGGAGATGATCCTCATATAACCCCTCAACAAGTCATTCCTTATTCCCTACCCTACACCCTATATAACATAGTCTCTTATTCCTTACTACTAACCAGTAAGTTGAGGATCTAGTGTAAGTTTCAGGGTTGAATATGGCCCTGACGCCTGAAGCCCCCAACCCCACTTGTAGTTTAGGGTGATTTAGGGCTTAGGGCGTAGGACTCAAGGTTTGGGGTTTAGGATTTAGTGCTTATAGGGCTTGTAGGGTTTAGGATTTATTTAATTTCGGTTTTTCCCTTTCTGAGGTCCTCATGATGAGGACTCAGATGTTTTTCACTGCGTGAGGAGGGCCCTTATTCTGAAACCTACATAGACATGAGCTTATATTCCTACTGACAACCCCTAACCGGCCTTATGGAAGTCAATGAACCTGTATGTACTGGTAAAACCTTCCCAAGTCCCATGAATCCGCACGTTATGCACCTTCCCTAAACCTTAAACGCACAAATTACTGAACCCTAAAGCCCAAACACATTACTTCTAAGGCCTACACCCCAAAACCCCCAAAAGGTGCAGGTATATCCCGTACATCCCGAGAGCCCAAAACCCTAAACCCTACATCCCGATAACCCTTGCAAGGGGACCCCAGACGCCAAAACCCTATGCCGGGAGCGCTGAGGTTGGTCATGCAGTTCTTCTTGGCATCATCACCAATGACAAGGACAGCGTGCCCGAAATATTCTTTAGGGCTTAAGGTTTAGGGTTTAGGCTTTAGGGTTTAAGGTGTTTGGTGTCTACTGTTGGGGCCTCTTCAGCAAAAGAAGCAGAAGAATGGAACATCCATTGGAACAGAATGGGGAATGAAATCCCACTGGGTTTACATGGGGCTGTTAGGGATTTGACTGTACTTATTTAGCTAGCGTTGTACGGGAGTTGTATTTAAACTTCAAAGACTACAAGGGACGACTCTTGTTGCTTCTACGTCACAAAATCAAGTTTAAAGATTTTGAGTGTGCCCATGCCATGTATCCTCGCTGGACTTGCATACACAGAGCATCTTTACAGATATGCAATAGCCAGGGCCAGTTAACAACCCTTAGATAGGATCTATGTAACTCCCATTTGTGGGTACTGGGCTCTGTACTTAGCACGTGTACAAATGCAAGCTGGAGCTTATTAGAATTCAATTCTCAACCCCAACCCGTTCAGATTTTTCCAAATTGAGACGGAGTTCCCAAAGGGGCCCTCGAAAGACTGCTCATTGTCCATTCCTTATATTACAAACCGAGAGCAATATGCAGGCTTGTTAAAATCATTGTTACTTTTTCTGGGTGCTTATTAGGGACCCATCAAACACCCATGATAACCCAGACCCCTGATTAATAAACCCCTTCCCTTCAATAGGGATCATAATAGGGATCCTAATATTTAGGCCTTAGGTCCTGCATGAGGACCTCGAAGCTCTCAACTTGGACAGCTTTTTGAATATACAGGAGGTTCTATGAGGTTCTCACAGTTACCCGCCAGTTTCCGGAGGGTCACGGACGTCTCTGCTTAAACTACCCTAAAAGCTAAGCCGCTTACCCTGTCTGGCGCACCCTGAATTCAGTGAGGAACTCCAGACCCTAGACTCTACACCATGAGCCCTAAAGCAGTTCATGCGGAGGGTACCCAAATTCTTTAAATTCAGGCTTAAACTGGCTGTCCTTCGAACTTAGGGTTTAGGAGGTTTAGGGGTTCCAGGGCTAGATGATAGTCATACGTATCAATGTATCCCGAGTGTGACCCATTTATATAGCCCAACTTGTATCCAGATGTTCAATCTTTAGCTAGCCTGAATCCTCCAACAACCCTCCGAAATTCTGTGAATACTGGTTACTAGCCCAGCTCGCAGAGTGTGTTGCTGGGACTGGGAGAAGCAGAGTGAATAGTAAGCTAGCCTCTGCAACTTCGGTTGTTTTGAAGTTGCTGCGGGCATTGTACAATGGGTCCCAAGTTACAGAAAACTGGACTGCCTCAGCCGCTGTACATAAGATGCTGACACTCCTCTTGAGCTGCTGGCAACCCTAAATCCGTAAACCCTAACCCAGACCCATGATTAATACACCCCCTCCCCTTAATAGGGATTATAATAGGGATCCTAATACTTAGGCCCTTCAAAAGAGGGGGGTTTATAAATCATGGGTCTACATTAAGCGCATAAAGCCTGAACCCCTAGAGGGCCTAAGCTCTTCACCCCCAATTCCCCAGCAAGCGCCAGGTAGTAGGAAGGGATCCAGAATCTCTCAACACCCCTGTTGGAGCAAGCCCTAAACCCTAAAACCTAAACCTATACCCTAAACCCTAAAACCTAAGCCTTGGAACCCTCAAACCTAAGCCCTAAACCCTTGACCCTCAACCCTAAACACCAAATAGTAGTTTTCCATTTTCTTTTCCATTATCCCAATATTAACCCCCTCATAACCCCAAGGTAACCCCAATAGAACCCCTATAACCCCAAAGTACCCGGACCCCGGGGAGGATCTAAAAAATTGATCCCCTATATACACCCATTATAAACCCTATATAATCCTTATATAACTTCCCATGTGGTTCTAGGGGNNTCCCTTTGGGGGTCTGGGTAACCCCATTAGCGTACGTGTTTGCTGCCAGGAGTGGTACGAAAACGGAGAGGCTCGATACTTGCCGAGCTTTGAAGCTATAATCTACCCCCTAACCAAGGGGATCCTACAGCAGGGCCTAGGGATTAGGGTTTGAGGGTT
>CAJNIZ010003937.1:0-13706 GCA_905231905.1 Symbiodinium pilosum
AAGCAAATGGGAACTACTATAATGGAAAATCAAATGTAAAATGCGTATCAACTGGGGTTGCATACAGTAGGGGTTAGATATGGACAGGTAGGGTATATAGGGGAATGGAACAGGAAATGGAAAGCGATTATAGTACTGAGGTTACATGGCGGCTACTACAGGAATCAATCCCACCGTTCACTACTAACAATTAGTCAGAGGAGTTGGGTCGGGGTTGGTTTCGGGCTAGTCTTGGGTTCCTAGTAGTTGAGGATTGCTCGGAAGTGAGGCAAAAGCAAAATAGCAAGGTACTCCTTAAAGCAGATCAGGGCAGGGAGAAACTGAGCACTCAATCCGTTCATCTGCAGGTGCTTAACCCCACGGCTTGAAAACTGAATCCTAGACTTCTCCTTGGGACTTAGCTTGGACCTTAGCCCTTTAACCCTTTGGGATTCCCTTCTATTCCTATTATAGGTACCTAAGGGTTAACCCTTAGTAAGGGTCCTAAATGCCACGTAGACTCCAAAGCCCGAAAAGCCCTTACCCCAAGGAGAGGTCCTCAAAGCACTCACCCAAGACCTGAGCTGAACGTGGATCGACTGCATTAATCCCTTTGCCATGCTCTTTGCAGGCATGAGAGTGAGCTTAGGGTTTAGGATTTAGGGTTTGGGCACCTGAAATCTCGAAGTCAAGACGAAGCTAGGAGCCATCAACAAGAAAGATGCAACGCAAGCCAGCACCGTGTCAAAGTCTTACGCTAACAACTGAATGCCACATAGCAGCAGGCCTTTGAACAGTTGCCTTACTGAGGATCAGTAGGGAATCTGAGACCATGTTATATAGAGTTTCTTCAGGGATTGTATTCCCTTATTCCGTACTAACCTGCAGAAAACCACCACAGCATACCGCTACCAACCCCAAACCTTGCTTTTTACAGGCCATCGTTGAAAGCATGGGCCACCTGCTGTCCGCAGAAGGCGTGTGGACCATCCACTTGGGAGTTGGTCAAGTTTAATCTAATCCTCTGTATATGAGGGTTCCCAAAGTTTTGGGCAGTTTTTTGGGGGATTCCCAAACTAAGGATTATAGTATTTGAGGGTCCATATTGGGGTCCCCCTATTTCAGGAAACTACAATATAACCCAGGTCCCTTAGCGTCTGCTGTTTTGAGAAATTCTTACTTTTCTTTCTATGGGTAAAGCAGCGGCGCAACAAAGTGCGGATATCGTTGAGTCTGCTCTAGTTGTTTTGGGGCAGCGCGAGTGCTTCATCCGTAATTTTTCAAGATTTCTGTAGTGATCTCCTCCCCAGACTTCTGTTTTCATTCGATACTAATATCCCTCAGCTTTCCGGCATGGACCTTGAATAGACTGTAATAGCCAGCACGAAATATCAGGCTGGGCAAAACTTGCAAGGCCTACTGTATGGAATCCCAAACGCTATAACCGTATCGCAGCTGCCATGTTCTTTTCCATTGCTCTTATACGCCCTTATTTGCCCCCTAATTCCCGCCTGGCTGTCATCAAGGCTTGTTTTGCACGAGTCGGGTCCTCGTCATTTGTCGAGATCTTTATCCTAAGTCCCACTCTCTAGACCCTAAACCCTAAGCCCTAAACCGTCGACGCTAAACCCTAGACCCTAAAATCCTAAACCCTAAACCCTAAACCCTCAAACCCTAAAACTGTAAAACCTTAATCCCCGCCTTCCCAACCCTGCTGGGACTCTTACAACAACCATGGAGGATTCATGCAAGATTCAACTTCTGACATGTGCCAAGCGGAGGCGGTTCTGACTTTCAAGCACCAGAAAACCAAAAACCACAGCCCTGAACCTTCAAACCCTCTATCCTGCAACCCTCATGCCAGCTTCAAACTTAGAAATTTTACAGCCCTAAAACCTGAGCCAGTTTCAAAAATTACCATATAGAAACTGGTCCGATACGCGTATCCCTTGACTCGTCAACCCTCGGGACGCCCCAAACGCCTTCCAACAAATCAGCTTAGGGTATAGGATTTTTGGTAAACCCTCTAAAGCCCAAGTGGGGTTGATCTAAAGGTTCTTCGGGGAAACCAGAACCCCCATCTAATCCGTACAGAACCTTTACATGCTCCCTATATAGCCCCTATACAAACCCCTGATCCCTACATAAGCCCTACATTAACCTCCTACAAACTTCCTGATGATAGCTTTCATTTTCTTTTCCGTTCCCCCACATATCCTTGTATGCCCCTACATACCCCCATGTACCCCTTTCTAATCCTATATAGCACTAAATACACCGGCTTTAGGCTCTTATATACCCCTAGGCCCCTAGATACGCCTGTATACCGCTATAGACCCCTATATACCAGTATAGCAGTATGCACCCCTTTACAGCCCAATATTACATGGTGGCAGGCAAGAAGTTGCCGAGCGGCGCCCACAGTGCGCAGCCTGCTGGGGAGGAGACGGAGGAGGCGCAGGAGGACTGCCCGGCAGAGGTGAGTTAGGGTTTGGGGTCTGAGGGCTTAAAGGTTTTGGGTTTCACGGCTTCAGGGTTCAAGGGCTTGAGTTTCAGAGTATGAGAGTTTACGGTTTGGGGTGTAAAGGCAAAGGTTTTACAGTTGAAGGTGCCTGCAAGGCTTTGTAAGGTTCTTGCAAACCCTAAACCTTAAACCCTAAACCCTAAATAGTAGTTTCCATTTTATTTTCCATTTTCCCAAAACAACTTCAATATTACCCCCCAATATTACATGATAGTGACTCAATTTCCAGAGCCGGGTTAGACAATTTGGACCGCAACCCCAGAGCTCAAGGCAGGCCCCATGTGACCCAGGAGGTTGTTCAAACGAGCAGCGGTACCTTCTCGCTGGCTGCGGCAACGAAGACGGATCTGCTTGCTGCCTTGAATTATAGGTCGTCTATGATTAGAGTATATAATAGTATATTATTGTATGTTATAGTCTATAAAAGTATATTATAGTATACTGTAGCATAGTATCATCATTATCATTCTCGTGATCCTTGTGAGTGGTAGTAGCTGCTGTGTCGAAGAAGAAGCAGTGATGCAGGCAATGGCGGTGATGCAAGTGGTGGTAGCATGAGAGAGGAGTAAGAGGAGGGAGCTGCAGCAGCTACTCTTGTAGCAGTAGGACTAACAGCTTCAGCTGTGGTGATGGTGGTGGTGCCGGCCGCGGCGGCGGTGGTGGTAGACTAGCACCATGTACTCAATCCTGGTGGGATTTTTCTCTCCCTTTAGCATTTCAGCACCCTTGAGGTTCCACTTTGTTAATTGTCAGGGAGCTGAGATTTTTGAGCCTTGCCGTTCAGGTCGTCTACTGGTGCACTGGGTAGTACACTACCCCATGCCGTTTGATACATGCCCGTACATGGGAACAGCAGCAAAGGTTGGAGACCCTAAACCCATCAACCCTCAGCCCTGAACGCTACACCCTAAACCCCACCACCGTAAACCCTAAACCCTATGCCTTAAACCCTATGCCCTAAACCCTAAACCCTAAGCTCTAAACCTTCGACCCTAAACCCTACACCCTACACCTGAAACCCCAGGTTGGAGACCCTTTTCACGCGGTCCCTGGACAAAAGCGTTTGGGTGCGCTACCGCGTGCTCCAGACGTTGCTGGGTTGCTGTTGAGGAACTTAGATTAAGTTACCATAATGGGTATATATAGTAACTAATAGGGTTTCCCCAATATAGTAACTTAAACCCTAAACCCTAAACCCTAATAGGGTTTCCCCAATATAGTAACTTAATTTAAGGTCCCTAACATCAACCCAGGTTGACGAGCCTCGCCTCCAACTCGCGATTGCCCAGGCGCGGGCTTCTATAGGAAACTTCAACGATAGTCCCCTCGCCCTGTTAGGGTTCAGGGTGCAGAGTTTGGGGTAGAGGATCTACCGTAGATTCCGGGGACTCCCACAAAAAAGAAAAACATTCCGTTTCCCAGGACACCACTCTTGGGTGGTATATCCAACCCTAAACCCTACCCGTGCCGAGCCTGGTAGACATCAAAAGTCCCTAAACCCCTAAACCCTAAACCCTAAAACCTAACCCCTAAACCCTAAACCCTAAACCCTAAACCCTAACCCCTAAACCCTAAACCCTAACCCCTAAACCTTAAAAAACCTTCAACCCTGGTTGAAATTCTTTACCAGCAAGCCAGAATCATGGGCTCACATGGGCCATCACTGAAAAATCTACCTAGCAGGGGCCTCGCGCACATGGGACTGCTGTGTTTCACCTGGGTCCATGGGATAATTGGAGACGCTGTAGCAATGCTTTCATACTAACATCAAACAACCGTGCACCCCTAAACTCCTAATATCAGCTAGCCCCCGAACATACAAAATCCTTATCTGTTGTAGGGAACAATTAAAACAAGGGGTGCTGAGAGCCTGGGTGCTTGCTAGAAGTAACCCTAACCTGACCCCAAACCCTGGAGGGGTTGGTGGGCGGGTTTTTGTTCAGGTTTCAAAGCAGCGCATGCCACCAAACATGGGCTCATGACAGTTGTTTCAGCCAGTCGCAAAGTTTAGTGAATACCTTCCACGGTATAGTCCCCCTTAAGTAGATAGAATATGGGTATGGGGATCTGATTATGACACTGGGCAATTCCATGTTCTATCTACTTGAGGCGGACAATAGTATGGCAGCTCAGTCAGCGTATATCGCCAAAATGGAATATTGACTGTAGCTCATACGTGGAGCGCCGCTTCTAATCGTAGCCGCAGCCGAAGGGAAACCTACCTAAATCCTAAACCCTCTGCATTGCAACGCCAACTCTTGGGAGTTTCCCAAATTTGGGATACCTTAGAGGGGTTTTGAGGGGGTTATACAGATATATAGGGTTTAGGGTTTCCCAAAATTAGGGGTACCATTCTGGGTCCTCATAACAAGAGTTGTAGTATATCGGGGTTTATATTGGGTTCACGTATTTTGGCAAACTACCAATTTAAACACCTGAACCTCAGGCCCCCACCCCAAAAAACACCCTAAACCCTAAACCCTGAACCCCCTAAACCCTAAACCCTAAACCAAACCCTACACTCAACCAAAACTCCTTCAGGGAGCAGTGGCCACGAGTCCTGGACCTTGCAGCTGGCTTCAGAAGTATGCAGGGCTTCACTACATGAGTAGTATTTTATTTGGGGATACTATGGCACCCATCATAGAGTAAGACTCTATCCTCCTTTTGGGGTATAGTATCTTATATAAGGCATATAATCTTACTGGGTTTAACAACCAAAAAACACTACTCACATGAGCCATACTCTAAACTCCTAAAAGGGGGTTATATGGGGGATTCTATAGCCCCCTTCATTTAGGCTTTAGGGTTTGGGTTCAAAACTCCTTGAAGGGGGTTCTATAGGGGACTACTAGATTGGTGATAAAGGGGGATACTAGGAGTTTAGATTATGGCTCACAGCAACTAATGCAGCGTTCAAAGCGTAGGGCTTGGTGTGATCGCGAGCTGAAGTCAGAGACAAGGGTCTACACAGACGAATTTCTGGGCCTGCAGGGACTACACAGTCCCCAGGGATTGGTGGACTGGGGGCTTGGCGTTGTATCTGAAGGTCTTTGTTGAGAAGCTTCTTAGCATTCCCATACTATGGTTTGCTTGTAGAGGTTGTTTTCGCAACAGGATCCTGATCAGCCAGAATATACTTATGAGCTCGAGTTCAAAGAACTACTTACGGTAATCTGTAGGGAAAACGGAAATATATTTATATGTATGTACATATATATATATATAATTTTTATCGGGATTATGTTCCCTTATTCCCTACCAACCACCAGTAAGACTAGTGGGGACAATGCCGCTTTGCACTTTCCGTCCACTCCATCATGGCTATGACGTCAGCTTCTACGGGAAAATTTCCCGACCAACACCTTGCATTCAACCTGCAGAAAAGCCAGGACCAAACGAGAAGCGCAGGGTGTAGCTTACTGGTGGTTAGTGGGAATCAGGGAATATACTCTATTCCCTTATTCCCCTACTAGCCACCAGTAAGTTAGGGCTCAGGGTTCAACTTTGAGACAGGGGTTTTCAGATTCTGTCTTGAAGTGTTGCTGCTTGACCAACAGAGCAGCTACGTGTAGGACAGAGACTTGAGGAAGTTCAAAGCCCAAGCAACCTACAGGAATATTGCATTTCCAAGACCTGAGACCGAACTCCAAAATCTTTTTTGACCATTTATGCAGAGGTTTATGTGCCCCCAAGACAAGGTGAAAGAGATGTGATGTATCAAACCATCGACGAAATCCATGACCTTCGGTCAGTCAAGGCAATTCGCCGCATGCAGGACACGGCCAGCATGTCCAGAAAGGCGAAGCCATTTGGGTTATACTCTAAACTCCTTAAAGGGGGTTATATAGGGGATTGTATATGGGACTACTATAGGGGTTATTAAGGGGGATACTAGGAGTTTAGACTATAGCTCATTTGGGTTATACCCGAAACTAAGGGCCCGTTTTGGTTAAAGATTACATTACAGTCTTACAGCACCCAATATGTGCGGGGTACCAAAATGGGAACCTAATTTTGGGAACTACCCACATAGTCCTTGAAGGGGAATTTGTACTTGGGAGTTTCTGGAATTGACCTTTTTGTAATAAGATCCTCGACCGAGACTCTTGAGAACCCTCTCATGGTCGGTACGTATGCCTGCAAGGATTTTTCCATCTTGAGGAACTCCCATATGGTACATGGTTTGGTTCTGCAGTGCTTGAGGTCGAGCTTTTCTTTTAACTCGTTGGGGCTTTTGTAGGCTTCGTCTGTTTTTTTTTGTTTTGGCACGCTGGGTCCTTTTGAGGGAACCAAAAGATCAACTCCTACCTCATGCCGGTGTTTGTCAAAGATATGCTTACAGAGTCCTGGAAATAGACTTCCCCTAGTAATTTAACCTTCATAGGTTGGCTTTGAACAAATTCCTTTGTGGGTATTACGTGAGGGGGTATCCCTCAATTCTACAGTCTTTGCAGGGAGTATATTTGGATGGCTCAAGGGTTGATTTCATCGAGAGATGGTGCAGCCTGGGTTGCCTCGAAATTTCCCACCGCCTTTTAGGTTCATGTGCCCTAAGCCTTGAATCTTTACTTCGAGAAGCAGATGCAAGTGCTCCTACGGATGCAAAGCTTGCCTGAACAGATAGCATGGAGCTCTTATGTAGCCCTTATGTAACCCCAATACTTCGGATCTCTCTCCAAGAACTCTAAGCAGCATACAGGCGTCGTGCGTGGTTCTTAATGTTCTGCTTCTTCCTGTTCTGTTTGCAGCCGACAGTTTGCAGATGCACTTGCCAAGTTGGCTGGTTTCGCCATTGACCCCTCCTTGCCGCCGAACGTGCTTACAAGCATGTTGATGGACTTTGTTGTGATACTACTTGCCTTGGTGGTGATGCGCGCGCTTTTTCCAGAATTTCGCTGCCAATCTACATTGCAGCAGTAGGATCTCAAGCATCCAACGACAATGATCAGTATGAGTAATCCCAGGTCCCGTTTACACTATAGCTCATGTAGATTCCGAACATGATGCCTATGTCGTCTCTTCTAGACTTAGAACCACCTATGAGCCTCGAGAAGAGTAAGCAGTTCTCACACATACCCAGACAGGGGTACAGAATTTTGAGAACTACCCATATGGTATCATCCGTGTATGGCGTTTTACTGCGATACCATCCCTAACAAGGCGGCTATGCAGTTGGTGCGCACCCTGGTGGCGCCTTGGACTGATTTTGGCTAGTGATGCTACTCATCTGATGGGTTTAGGATCTAGTTGCTGGCTGCTGTTAGAAGATGGAAAGTGTCATGTTGGGAGTTCAGGGATCCAGTCATCCATTCCCTAATCTTACTTAGCCAGTAGAAGAACTTTAACCTTTCTGGGCTTCCTTTTTTTGTGGTCTCTATAATAAAGTTTAAACTTTTTTAGCCCTGGTTATTGGGGAAGAGAATATTAACAACTAGGAAGTTGATGGACTTACGGTTTGTCCTGTTGCAGTTCTGGTAGAAGCGGTAAGGAGTAAGAGCCTCAACTTGAACAAAAGAAGGGCTCTGATTCTAAGCCCAAAATAAATATAGACCCAAAACCCAAGTCCTAAACCCCAAGCCCCAAACCCCAAGCCCTTAACCCCCAAACCCTAAATCGCGAGCCGAAGGAATTCCACCCCTACGGCCCCGCCTTGAAGGGCACGGGCGACGAGCGGGCAAAAGCGGAGAAGCTGTTGCTGGGCTCTCTCTGTCTACGCTTTATTTGTCTACCCGGGGGATGAGGATTTAGGGTTCGGGGTCGGGTAGAAAGGTGTATGGTGTAGAGTTTTAGCGTAGGAGTATGGTGACGGTTTAGCGTTTCGGATTTCGGGTTCAGGGTTCAGGGTTTAGGGATTAGGACTTAGGGTGTGGCGTTCAGAGTTTGGGATTTGTTGGCTCTCGTACTGCGGGTTTCAGGATTGGGATTTAGGGTGTTGGGCTTAGGGTCATGCAGGGCTTCTGTTGATCAGAGATTAGTTAGGGGGGTTGTAGGTGGTATGCGGGGATGTGCAAGGTTCGTACTGGAAGGTTTGCGGGTAGTTTTTCACGGGGCTGCAGGGATTACGTATGTGGGGATGGCTCGGCTTGAATAGGGGACGTAGCTAGATGTATCCGTTCAGGCCTCTCAGTGCAGGGTGTGTGGACGAGGCTTGAGAAGCGAGAGTGCAGCCGGTAAAGAGTGTGGATAGTTAGGCCAGGGCCTTGGGTTTAGGTTCCAGGATGAAGGAGTTCAGAGTTTCAAGGCGTTGGGTAAGGGTTTAGGGTTTAGGGGTTTAGGGTTTAGGGTTTAGGTTTAGGGTTTTTGGGTATCAAGCCCTGGTCCCATGCTGTGGAGGGCATGTTGCCGGACCTGAGGCCGATAACCATAACCTTGAGAAGCCCGTAGACAGTCCTTGCAGAAGGCAGTTCGGCAAATCCTCATTATCACAAGATATCCTTACATATCCCTATATATCCTTATATATGCCTAAGCATCCTTGAATCCCCCTATCTCCGGATGTCCCTAGTTTCATAATATATCTAAAGCCTTGAACCCTATACAAAAAGTAATCCTAAACCATAAGTTCAGTCTTGCCCCCCCTCAGTAACAGTTGATAATACTTATACTATGGATACATATAGCCCTTAATAGGACCCCTAATATAGACTGTTACTGGGTAGGGGCAGTACCCAAACCATAAGCCCTAGCCTGACACTCCTTGGAAGCTGAGGCTCATGGAGATCCACGACCGCCTGAAGAAGCTGAAAGCGGAGGAGTAAGCAAGGGCCCCCTTGAAAGGGCACCAGGGGCTATAAAGGGGTGCAGGGTTACATGTGCTATAGGCTTTCTAAGAATTCGGGATATTACCAAATAATGGAGAATCACACGGAAAATAAGTGGAAAACGAATTGGAAGCTGAGTTTAAGCATGTTTTGGTCTGAAGTTTATGTCCGGGCCCAGATAAGGTGTCGTCCACATCCCCTCCAGACTCCCTACAAATTCCATGCATACCCCTTCATAAGCTTCTATAAAGCCTGAACCCTAGGCCCCAAACCGCGTCCCCAACCCTAGACCTTAAACCACCAATCCGAAACCCTATATCCTAAACCCTAAACCCTAAATCCTAAACCCTAAACACCTAGACCCTAAACTCCTAAACCCTAAATCCAGAACCCTAAGCCTAAACGCTGAACTTTTCGAGTCCCCATTAGGTAGATAGAATATGGGGTACATGGGGGTGTTACTGTTGTTTTGGAGAACTCCATATTTTGACAACTTGAGGGGGACTATGACCATAAACCGTCTCCATAAACTGGCTTACTGTTAAGGAACTTAAATCAAGTTACCAGAAGAAGGAAGCTTCACTACATACCCGCATTGTGGTAACTTAAGCCAGAAACCTTAAGTATCCTGCATTATGGCAACTTGATTTAAGCTACTGTCTAAACTCCTAGTATCCCCCTTAATATCCCCTATAGTAGTCCCCTATATAATCCCCTATATAATCCCCTTTAAGGAGTTTAGACTGTGGCTCATTTGAGTTCCTTAACTTTAACAGCAACCCAGTAAAGAGGAGCTGGCAGAGCTTGAGGGCAAGGAGCAGGCTGCTGGTCTCCACATGGGAGGATTTTCCACGCGGCTTAGGGCTTAGGGATTTGGGGTTGCGGGTTTTGGGTTTAGAGTTTAGGGAAGCGCTGGGACTTTGGGGTTTATGCCTCAGGGAGTAAGGATTTAGAGCTTTGGGATTTAGGTTGCAAGGATTTAGCTTTTAGGCATGCTAGAGGTCCCTGCCTTATAGGGTAGCTGTTTTTCGAAGTCTTCTCTCGTCTTTTGGTTTCCTGGTGCGGCTTTTTTGATTCTGCAAGAGCAACCGCATCATGTTGAGTGAGGGTTCCAGAGACAACAAAGAGGCCCCCAGTACCGACCCTGATAAGGAAGAGGAGGAAGAGGAGAAGGACGGCGATGGGGAGCAAGAGCAGCCAGAGAAAAGACGCCGTGTGAAGGGCAAAACCGAGACTGAAGTTAGCATCGCGCGCGAGGTGGGCCATTGTCAACACCTCATGGGGGTTCCCACAACTAGGTGTACCATTTTGGGGGTCCCCAAAAAAGGATTTATAGTGTATTGGGGTCTACATTGGGTTCCCCTGATTTTGGGAAAATACCATATGTTTAGGGTTTGGGGTTCAGGGTTCGAGGGACTCCTGCATATGCGGGCCTCATCTGACTTCAGGACTTCTGGGATCTTAGCGCGGCCTAGGTGAGGCTTTGGGGAGTCTTTAGATATGGGTGCCCTGACTTATATGAGACCGCCCTGAGGATTCCTTACAGTACAGTAGCACGGGGTTTGAGGGTTCCGGATTGAGTTTGGGTGAAATGCCGTGGGCTTCTTTAATACATGGGGGCCCCTCTCTTTCTCCGGTCGCTGAATTTGCTGTTGTGCTGGTTCGAGGTCAGCGGTCTCGGCCGGATCGAACCGCAGTACAGAAAGCCAGTCAGCTAACATTTCCAATCCTGCAGTCAGAAGCTCTAGGTCAAGGCCGACCCCGAAACCCAAACCAAAACTTTAAATAGTTTGTGGGTTTTTGGCGAAGCTTCTGAATGACACTGCGAGAGAGGGAAGTAAGTATGGGGTCCGTAGGAATCAGCGTAGAAGGGTAGGGTTACAAGGTTTGAGGTGCAAGGGCTTGGGGATTTTGCAAGCTTGGTCACCCTCCATGGTGACATTCCGTGAATCAGGTGGACAAGGATTTGTCTGCAGAAATTAGCGCCGGTGATGCACGCCAGGCGCGCAGCGAGTCAGAGTTTCGTAGGGATACACACCTGCCTAACCTAGTGGTTGTTAGTAGGGAATAGGGGAATATGATCCCTATATAATGAATTCCCTTACTACCTACTAGGCCCCAGTAAGCTAATGTTTGAAGCCCTACTGTCCTCTGCATACATTTCCCTGGAGCCACACAGTCGGGATGCTTATCATCGAGGGCTTTGGGGCGTGCTGGCTTAGGGTATAGGAGTGTACCCTCAGAAGGTGGCGGTTAGAACCTTAATTTGGCAATGAGGACTGTCGGCAACAGGTGGTTCAGTCAGCAAGACATAATACACAATGGGTCCGAGGTGAGGGTTTGTGCCTTAGTGCTTCACCTCCCGGGGTAGTCTAGTTGGCCAAATGCATTCACAGGGATATGGAGGGTCTAGCCTGGCAGTACTTTCCACGTCTGCACGTGCACCCTAAGCCCCCTTTACCCCCTTTAAAGGTCGCTGTTTACACTAAACCGTTAACGATGTCTGTGCCAGGAGTCCCGGACGAAGCAGCGGGAAGCCTTGTTGAGGATGCAGGAATGCTGCTAGGCTTAGGGCTTGTTACCGTCACTTTGGGTTGTGGGGGCGGTTTGCTTTTTGACAGCTTCAGATGCCAAATATTTGAAACTTTAGAATAAAGGAAGTTGGAAGATTAGGAAATGGGACCCCTAAGAAATTGTAACTTATACCATCATGAGTGTTTGGGGGTTCGGGGTTGCCTTCTGAGCATGAAGGCCAGGGCTGCCAATGGTAGGATTGCGTATAAAGCCCGTTGGGCGCCTTTTTTGAATTTGGCAGGGCCATCAAGTATTTTATTTGGGGATACTATGGTACCCCAAATAGAGTAAGACTATATCCTCCTTTTGGGGTATACTATTCTATATAAGGAATATAATCTTACTAGGTTTTAAATTAACCACCAAAAAAACACTACTCATGTGAGTCCTGACTACGTGACATGAGGATAGCTAGTTGCGGCTCCCTTACACCCTAAGCCCGGCAGAGAACGCCTATGGGACAGCCATGCCTCACATTTATAAGTCCCTGTACCAAATATTCTTGACACTGCGGATCTTCGCATTTAGGGTTTAAAGGGTTTAGGGTTTATGGTTTAGGGCTTAGGGTTTAATGGTTTACGGTTTAGGGACTAAACACCCCACAGCATGAGAAGATTCTCCTCCCCTATCCGCAGTGAGATCTCCACAAGCACAATATACTTGTATCGCAGAGCTTGTAAATGCCAATATTGCCCCAATACCCCGATATACCCCTAAATAGTCCGATCTACCCTTATATCACCCTATATACCCTATGCGCAAAACAACGGAGCGCATATGAATTACCGCAAGCCTGAGTCCCATGAAACAAACCAGGCTATGCGCAGAGGGTGCAGTTCGTGGAGCTGCTGGACAACGCAGAGTCCAGACTGAGGAGCCTTCTTTCCTCCAAGACTCCAACGGACGTCACGGAGGCAGAGCTGATCTTTTTGTTCAGGAGGACTCTAACCTTTTGGGGTACCCTATATATGTTTATATAATATCGCTATGTATGCCTATATAGCTCTTAACCCTAAACCCTAAACAACCCTAATATCCCCATATGATTT
Source organism: Symbiodinium pilosum (assembly GCA_905231905.1). Classification (NCBI taxonomy): domain Eukaryota; class Dinophyceae; order Suessiales; family Symbiodiniaceae; genus Symbiodinium; species Symbiodinium pilosum. The sequence continues at coordinate 12,891 of CAJNIZ010003937.1, forward strand.
GTTTGGAGTTCAGGGTGCGACATGTTAGGTTTTGGTGATTAATTAGGAGAGGTATTTAGGGAGCGTCAGGTGCTGTTGAGGCCCATGGGCCGTCTGAGAAGGGGTGAAAACGTCCCAAGATGAGTCATAGGTATCGTGGCATGGTTTGCCTACGTAGAGCCCGTGTAAGAGTAACTAGGAACTTCCAAACACTTTATCTGATTATGTGCGGAAATGATGCGTGGTTCGGCGTGCTTTAGTGAGTTCGGAAAACGTTGACACGTGTTCCATCGGTGCCATGAGTGTGCATGGAAGTTTGGAGGATGCTGGGAGCAGAATGCTGCTTCAAAGAACCTTCATGTAATACCAAGTGTCTACTTAATCCCGCATGACTCCACGTTGTCCGACTCAATCAGCATTAATTCCTGCAGCTGATGAGGACATGTGAGTGTCTGTGGAAACTTGGGGGGGGGGGGGGGGGNNGTGGGCCTTTGCGGGCGAAGATGGCAAGATGCTTACTGTGAAGTGCGTTCTGTTGTTATTGCGGTTTGAGATTGTCCACATGGTGAAGCAGATGTTGACTGCTGCTAGAAGCTTGCCTGAACCCCTTAGATTGCCCAAAGCCTATAGAGGTCTTGAAGGCCCTTGACAACTACGGATGCTGTAAGGCGGACACCATGTGTTTCCAGTATAGGCCAAGATACTGTGGCCTTAATGGCATGGTACTGCGAAGCTAGGGGCAGGGCCTGTGCTGGCAGCTTTAGATTGCAAACTCTTGATTCCTAAGGTGCTAAATCCGTCAACACATTTGTCCCTGAACCTCTGCAAACCCTTCAC
>CAJNIZ010003938.1:159-22509 GCA_905231905.1 Symbiodinium pilosum
GCCCTTATCTAAATAAGGACAGGGGCGGAGAGCTCTTACCGTGCCTCTATCTAAATAAGGACAAGGGCGGAGAGCCCGGTTCGGACGGAGGCGGAGAGCCGGTTTTGAATAGCTCAGAGACAGATCGTCTTGCCGCCCCCCAGTCCGGCCAGAGGCGGAGAGCTCTTCCGGGAAGAGCTCGCCGTTATACCCGGTCCGGCCGGAGGCGGAGAGCCGGATATATGAATAGTCAGAGACAGATCGTCTCGCCGCCCCCCAGTCCGGCCGGAGAGCTCTTCCGGGAAGAGCTCGCCGCCCCCGGTCCGGCCGGAGGCGGAGAGCCGGATATGAATAGCTCGGTCTGAATGGATATGAATAGCTCAAGAGACAGATCGTCTCGCCGCCTTCCAGTCCGGCCGGAGGCGGAGAGCAGGTTCTGATTAGCTCAGAGACAGATCGTCTCGCCGCCCCCAGTCCGGCCGGAGGCGGAGAGCCGGATCTGAATAGCTCAACGTCTTGCCGCTGCCCAGTCCGGCCAGAGGCGGAGAGCCGGATATGAATAGCTCAGAAACAGATCGTCTCGCCGCCTCGCCGCCCCCCAGTCCGGCTGTGGCGGAGAGCCGGATATGAACAGCCGTCTCGCCGCCCAAAGGATCCGAGAATTCACCCCCCAAGAAGTCCCCAAGCCCCGAGAACTCGCCTCCCGAGAACTCGCCCCTTCGAGAATTCGCCCCCCGAGAACTTTTCCGAGAATTCGCCCCGAGAACTCGCCCCCCGAGAATTCGCCCCCGAGATCGAACTCGCCCCCGAGAACTCCCCCGAAAACTCGCACCCCGAGAACTCCGAGAAATCGCCCCCAAGAAACCGCCCCAAGAATTTAGCCTTCTTGAAAGCATCTGCTGAATAACGCATGGCAAGAAATGAATTAACAAGCTTTAGGAGGATTCCGTTCATTCTGATGAAGCTAGTCATCTTCGTATATAACGAAATATGTGCAAGTGATGGCCTCTTTAGATAGTAGCAAGATGTTGTAAATTATTTATCATGATTGCGTTTCCATCTATCTGGTAAGATCTTGAGGGCCTCCTTAATAATAACTTCCTCGCGGTGTGTCTTACACTAAATCTCAGACACTACATGCCTTCGAGCAATGAATCTGTACTCATTATGTCATAGGCAAAGTGGACACAAAGTATGACATGTCGTTTTGAGTAACAAGTCATTAATAGATAAATCGTAGTTTACTTGTCTGTGTTCATTAAGCTCCAGCAGGTTCCAACTTTTCAATATAGCATCACGCACTGAGCAGAAGCAGAGTCAGAATCATGATGAATCAGCTAGGGTGAGACTGAGGCGACTTAAATTTATTAAGGGGCAACTTCAAGTCAGTGAGTCTTTGACTATTAAGACATGGGGGATCTGTGACCTATGAGCACACACTGACTGACAGCTTAATGCCACTAGTCGTGCTCGCGGCGCGCGAAAACTTAAACTTAAATGTTGGGACTTGATAATGTTGGACGACAGGTGGGTCCTGGATAATCATCGGGCAGGCTTTATAAGATTCAGAAATTCATGAGCTGTCATATTGGACAAGAAGTAAACATTAATTAATGAATAATTTTCATGGTTTGCATCCTGCACCCCTATTTGACCCACTACTTGATACGCCCGCCCCCCTATCCATCAGTGAACCTGACAGGGAGAGACGTTGGCGTTCCGTTTGGAGGGCATCGACACGGATGCCGAGTATGCGTTCGGCCACGGTGGACTGCTGAAGTATGACGATGGTGGAGCCAGAGGTCTGGCGGCGTGCTTATGCTGGCTTGCCCTTCTGAAGTTGAACGAGGAGGGTGATGTGAGCGAGGCCGAGCTCGAGTTGCCTGGCAACCTAGCCATGATCAGAAGCTTGTTGTCCATGCCCGCCATGTACAAGCAGGGCGAGGACGATCCGACGGCTGCAATGATCAAGAGGATTGTCAAGCAGAACGTCGACTTGAAGAAGCTCCCAGTATCCTCGTATGAGTGGTCCTGCATCTTGCGCCGCTTGCAAGGCTCGGATGGTTCCGGCGTTTCTTTGGCCGAAGCCATTGACTTCTACAACAACTGTGCAGAGGTGAGGGCGCATGGCACAGAAACCGAGAGGACTGCTGGCAGCCTTTTTTTTGTCGCTGAGGGATAAGATCTCCACGTTCCACGTTCCATGTGCCTCTGACACAACGCCGTGCGTGTCAGCAGACCCGCGAGAATTTATGATCAGTTACAGCCTTCAAGGGCTGTCTCTCTCTAATTAGTCTACACCATGATTATTAGAAAACAGAACTCACACTTAGGCAGCTTTTCCTGCAGAATGAATGAGTTTTAAGAAGGATCATAATATGTAGTGGTTTTGGAGCAACAGAGTGGAAATGTGCGGAATGCATGAGTTTATACAATGAGTGCATGTCTCCGACTCCGAGCTTTTTGTGTTGTGTAAGGCTTCTCGTGTGAGGCTTCGGCGTGGGGTAGAAATCTTGCCGTGACACAGACTAACTCAGAATCAATTCAATGTGCTGCTGAGATCCAGAAACTCAACATGCTCACGGGGAACTCGTGGAGAATTTAGTCTGTATAGGGTTTATGCCAGGTCTTTACAGGATCTATATGGGGTCTTTATAAAATGCTTATAGGTCCATATAATAAGTAGGGTTCCGGGAAAAGGGTTGGAAGTCATAAGATGATGGCGCTTTATGTTAGTGTCGTGGACTGAATTTTTTCGGCTGCCCGCTTGAGTCATGTTTGCTGGACGCCATGGTTAATCTAAAGCCGTGGGTTTCAAGTTTCCGAAAGGCACGCGGGCAAGCGCTTCAAGACTGTACGCAGGATGGGATCAATAAATCGTGCTTTGTTTCATGACAACGAAAATTTGTTATTCCTTCCAACCTTTTGTTAAGCGCATGCGCTTTTCCTTAAAGTGATTCCTTTCCGTTACACTGAACATTTCAGGAATCAGTGTTTTGAAATTCTTCCCGATGCTTCGCTTTACGTTGAATAAGACTGACTATTAACTGGAATTTGTTTGAGTGAATCTTAATGTGAGTTTAGAGACGGATTTGGAGGCCCATCTCCTATTCATTGAATCTGATCTGACCCCTGCCTAACTTGAAATCTTCCCTGGCCTGAAGAATGGGGAATGGGACATGCTTATTAACATTTTTCAAACTGCGAGGACGGGTTCCGGCTCCTTGTTCATCGATGGGAAAAAGACCTGGTCCATCAAGCACTGGTTTGAGAAGACCACGGACTTGTCCAGGAATGAGGTGGAGATTGCGCTCCGCGACGCTCCATTCCAGTATGGCCCTTGGGGGGAGACCTTGGCCCACTGCAGCCTGCTGTTTAAGGACAGCGTGTCCAGGGCCACAGACACCGGAGCACTTGTGCCAGGCGCTGCGGAGGACTCCATCCCGATTGACTGGGAGCTGCCGCTGGATGATGTTGGCCAGGCGATCCTCTTCAGAAGGATCAGGCTGGGGTTCAACCAATCCACGTTCCTGGTTTTGGATGTGAAGGACAAGCGCAAGTACAGGATGACGGCTGAGGAAGCGGTCAGGATCCGGAACATCTCGGCGCTGTGGGCACAGGTCCGGACTTTCTGCCAGTCGGGCGGCAGGTTGAAGCAGTTTGAGGCGTTCGACAACGCCGTCCGCAGCTCGGGCTTGAAAGATGCGGAGCTGCAGGAGATCATCGATTCCAGCCCTAGCAGGTTTGCTGTTTCGATGCTGTCATCGGCAAAGGCGCAGGCCCTTCAGGATGCCCATGCAAGCCCAATCTGAGCAGTCGATGATGGAGGTTGAGCAGGAGAGGGCGCAGGTCCGGGACGCGAGGCGCGCCCTGTCAAAGCTGGCTTCTGCGCAGTCATGTCTCAGTCCGATGTTTTTCATTCAATGAACTCAACTTTTCGAGTGTGACAGAAACAGGGCATATTGAGTTGAGGTCCTGAGCTGGAAGCGGGCGTGTGACCGTTGTTGTCACATGATTCCTGTCCGGGCTTAAGGCTTAGGATATTTTAGGGCCGGATTAACAGTTACATTTAAAATTTAATGCGTGTCTATAGCGGTCATGGCGGACGAGGTCGCCAAGCAGTATTTGACATCAAACTTTTAATAAATCAGTTAGCCATGAGCAATTAAGATTTATTCAGTCGTGGCATCTACACTGCTGAAGAAGGCTGCTACAAGTGCTGGTCCGCATTGTCGTGTCTTCAAATTTGTTTATTCTCGTTCCCCAAAGACTGCTATGGAAAGCTGGGAGTGGGCAATGGGTGATGTTGAGAATTGCTAGTTTGTTGCGCAAGCCATGTTGAATCGTCCTGCGTTTTTCCAATTTGTTGACGCTGTTGCCTGTTATATACTACCTTGTTCCTCGCTGTTGCGCAGCTGCGCCTGGCCTGATAACACGCTGCGGCCCGTGTTCAGGACTCATCGTTGACAGCGGTCTGGGCCTCATGTCAGGATGGCCGAGTGTACGTCCATGTTTAGTTTTTTACAATTAGTTAAATTAAATTAGATAGATTAAATTTAAATTAATCAGATGTTAACACGCATGATTACATTTCATCCCCGGACGTGGATCTTGAAGAAACTTAAAGTTTTCGAATAACATCTGAAGCAGCTGATTCTTCCAAAAAAATGCCTCGAAGATTAACACCACTGACAGGTTATGCCATGAGTTGCTATCATTTAAAAATGCGTGCTTATAGTCCGCCATGTGTTTGTGTCTTAAACAGAAGCCCTAGTGGCGTGAAACTTAACCTGCATTTGATGTTACTGCTCATTAAAAAGAAAAAGACTTAAGAGTAAATACCCTCTAACTAACCGATTATAAGTTATGTTTTATATCTAATGCTCATGTCATTTGTTTGCATTAAATAAAAAGACTAAGAATGAACGGCCAGTTGCCAAAGAGTTGATGATTAAAAGCCTTAATTACGTGCATCGCACGAGGACTCCTTGAGCGAGAACTTGCCAATGTAAGTCTTACATTAAACACTTTGAAGCGTGACTGACTGCTAGTAGTAGGTAGAGCTTAGTTTATCTTGACGTTTTTTGTCTATTATTGTTCATTAATTTTAAATTATCTGAATCTGATTCTCGTTCATGGATTTATTGGAACCTCTTGGAATTCAACATGACATGTCACGAGCATGGGCGCAATTTAATTGAAGTCGAATCCTTGACCTGCGATGATTTATTGTCAGCGCGGGCCAGGTGGAAGTACTTCCTAGCCGCGCTCGCGAGGGACCAGGAGATGCTGCAGCAAGTTGCGTCCGCCCCGGAGAAGCTCAACTTGCTGAAGCACAGGAAGCAGGCCATGTGGAGGAGCGAGCAGGCCAAGCTTGCCGAGAAGGTGATCAGCGGCTTCATGAGAAAGTTTCTGCGGTGCGAAACTGTGGAAAAGCCCGAGCTGGCGCAGGCCAAGATCAATGAGTACAGGCAGTACGTCGCAACTCAATTTGACGGCCTTTTTTTTTCCCGCATTGGCCCGTTCGTAGTTCCACCCGCCCCAGCAGAATAATTTTCCTGCATTGCGTCAGCTGTCAAGGCAAAGCTGCACGACGTGGACATGAATCATGTCATCATGCTGACCCTCGTGGACTTGAATGTGCCCCAGGCAAAGATGAAGGAGAATATGCAGAGCCTGCTGACCGTGTGCCAGTTCGTGAATGACCTGAACCCCACCCAGCACGCAGCGCTCGTTGAGCTCCCCGAGGTTCCCAAGAAGGCCTCCAAGCGAGGCCTGGCGGACGAGGAGAAGGAGGTTCAGGAAGGGGCGTGGGGTCTTGGCCAGGACCTGGATTGCAGATTATGTGCTCAAGTGAGAGCAAGGATGAGAACTTGTTCCTGACCGCCAGTGAGTTGGGGACATCTGGAAGGCCCCTCACGGAGACGCGCATCTACATGCCGCTGCAGCGGGAGCTCATGGTCCCAGAGAACTTGGACAAAGACAAGGACATCAAGCTGGCCGAGCGCAAGAAGCCCTCCTTGGAGACCATCACGGCCCAGAAAGGCATCCAGCGCCAGAAGCACTTGATCAGTCATCCTCCTGAACCTCACAGGGTTTGTGGAGGAGATGGGCTGCGCAGCGATGTGGCTGCGCTTAGCTTAAATTCAAGCTTTCTCAGCGGCAGAGGCTGTCAGAAGATAATCTTCCAGGGCTCCCCGAATGTATCCTGCAACGCCCGTGCAAACCTTGAAGTTTCGAATGGTGCGAAGGGCTCTCTGTGCTAGATCCAGGGAGCCCAAAACATGAAAGAACGCTGAATGCTCTTGACAGACATGGCAGATGAACGACTTGCAAATTGAAGCCCGGCCTCTGTATCCAAACCATAGCCCAGGCACTTGCTAGATGATGATGTGCAAATCATGTGGAGTTCGTCAAGCATAAGCTTTCGGAAGTCAATCTTTCTGCCGCTAGATGATATTAATTACAAGTTCCAGTCCACTAACTTGACATTCGAATTAGTTTTGGAAGCTTTTGATTGCGCATGCAGCATACTCCCAACATGGAGGCTGACAGTCACCAGGACCAGCGACTAAAGGCTTGGCTTCACATTGTATGGCTAATCTCCTCCCAGGTGTTGGAGCTGCGCCTTGAGAAGCTCAACGTGAAGGGCTTCAGCACTGAGAACCTCTACTACCACAGCTGCGGTTGGTTGTCAACTGACGACTTCGGCGCTGGCCGCTTGGTGAGGGAGGTTACAAACAGCTACCTTGCCGGCAAGTTCGCGCACTGTGGCTCAAAGTTCAGCAGCGAGGCACCGGAGCTTTCGCAAGCTGAGATTGAGAGTGTGCCTGGAGCTGCGGCCAGCCTCGGCAGCTGGGACGGCCTGAAGTTTGAGGTCTTGGAGCGTGCCGGCGAGTCCATGCAGATCAAGCAGGATGAGCACAGGTACTGGGTGTGCCAAACGGGTGCCATTGCGGAGCAGTACACAACTCTCCGCAACGCACACGTCAAGCTCGTGGAGAGAGTTGGCACCCGAAGCTCCAGTTCCACCAGAGACGCTGCAGAGGCTGGCCAGGAGACTTCCACGCAGGACGCGTCATTTTGAAAGCATGCCTGGGTCTGCCACGGTCTTCCGTTTTCAAAGTCTCAGAATGTGGAGTTTAAGTGAGCGTGACTTCGTTCTAGGACTGTTGTAAAATAATCACAGGTGCAACCACAATGACTTACGGAGCAACATAAAGCATCTCAGACTCTCTAAGCGCTGTCAGCTGCAAGGCGTTTTCCACCCCCACACGGAGACTGGCATTGAATTTAAATCTGCACGAGGCAAATAAGGGTTTTCAATGCACACATTCATGAATATTAAGTTTGACAACAAGACAGAGTTTTCATCATTTAATTTGAGTGTCAATGATTCTTAATACTAATAACTTTAAGCATCATGACGGGTATTGTGACGGAAATCATGATGACATATATGAATATTAAGTTTGACAACAAGACAGAGTTTTCATCATTTAATTTGAGTGTCAATGATTCTTAATAATAATAACTTTGAGCATCATGACGGGTATTGCGACGGAAATCAGGATGACATAAGATTTGACATAATGTGTCTTGTATGTTGCCGGGCTGGTTGCAGCAGTTGACCACCTTCAAATAACATGCTACATGTTGAAAGCAGTAGGCAGTGAAAGCAGCCGACTTTTTTGAAGCATTTTTAGGGCAAGGCCAGTTGGGCACGACCAGAGGCCACCACGAACCAGTATTTGTCGCTTGGAGTTTCTGAGCTGGGTCCTACCATGCGACGCATAGCACGCGAATGCCTAGGTCGAAAGATGCAGTGTCAGTCCAAACCACGTCAGTTTCAGATTCACAAGACAAGTCTTACCAAAACCCATAGGAGGCCACGGACCTGGAGACGGCGGAGAGCGTCGACGCTTTGGGGGAGATCTCAGTGCGGGTGGCGTCGGTGTGGCTGACCCGGATGAAGGGGTGCTTGTGGACTTCCGGCGCGGGGACCAGACCGTGGTTCAGCTCGACGAGGGCTCTCTTCACCCTGAAAGGAGCACTGCCATTACGCCGATGAGCTTCTACAAGATGCTCACCACAGCCGAGAAAGAGAAGAACATGACCGAGTTCAAGGTATCGCACCTGGCAGTGACCCGCAAAGCGGATGGCGACGTCTCCGCTGGCACGGACGAGCTGGCCATCCAGGTCACCAACCCGGTCAAGTTCAAGTCGGTTGCCGACCCTCGTGGGACAGGACCAGGTTTTTGGGAGCCCCAGAAACAGCTATAACGTGATTATTGATTATTAATTATTTAAGGTGACTGTAGACTTATTCGGCTATATTTATAATAATAAGCAGTAAATGAATATTCTCAAAGCTCCCCCTGAGGAACGCGCCCGGTGACATGCAAGAGCCTATTCGACTATTATAAAATAGACAATAATAATAATATGCAGTGAACAATCTTCTCAAACCTCCCCCTCAGGAACGCCCCCGGTGACATGCAAGAACCTGTTCGGGGTCACCCAGCACATCGCTGTGACAAAGAAGCTGGCGGAGACCGAGAAGACCATCCTGGTGGTTTTCCGGTTCAGTTTCGAGCCCGTGGCCCAGGCCTTCAAGCTTCAGAGGCCTTATGTAGTGACATCGCGCGCTATTACACTTGTGGCAAACAACAAGCCTGCGAAGATTTGCTGAGCTTCCTGGATGAAGGGCGAGAAACAATCAGAAATCAAGTTTAATTGAATTCAAATTTAAATTACCTGGGATGAAAGGCGAGAAACAATCAGAAATCAAGTTTAATTGAATTAAAGTAAATTTCAGCTAAGACCTTCAGGCCAAAAGCACCTCGATCCATCCAGGAAGTTTTCAGCCATGAGGATGAAGCAGCTTTCATGAAATGAAAGTGTTTAAGAATCATGAGCCGTGTTCCAGCGCCAGCCAAGCCGTTTTGAGTCGCTTGCGTGGCGGCACGCAGACCGCTTGGGGTAGTCATGCCCCCTAATCTCCTTCTGCAGCAGGCAGCTGTGAACCTACACCTCTCCGCTCCAGCGTTGCAAAATGAGGATCCCCTCAAATGCGCTTCTTACTTGATTTAGTATCGAACTCTCAAGGGCTCACCGTTACAACAAGAGAGGCCCAGTTTTTATCTCCAGCATTACATGTCGGTCTAAGTGACTGCTTTTTAGGCGGCCCCTGACATGAACAGAACCCTGCATGGCATAGCGAGCCGCGCGCAATCCAAGTCGTGCGACGTAGCAGTCAGAGCTGCTGAATCTGGAAGGGTCCCTGTTGCATGGAGGAAGCAGTGTATGATGACTCTGGTCTCACCGGGTCCTTTCTTGAGCTTGCAAGGAGCAGAAAAACTGACTCCATCCTAGGGCCCGTGTAGCGCTCCCTGCCTGTCATGAACCTCAGCCTTCATGGAGTTGATGTTCGTGCTCAAGTTCTCGGCAGCTTCGGTGCTCCCACGGCGAGTTTCCCGGCAACTGCTAGGGCAGAGACTGGCCCTGCAAAGGGCCGTACGGACAGCCCCAAGAAGGTCGCGGCGCCACAGCCTTCGCCCCAAAAGACGGCGAAGCAGCAGTCGGCCGAGAAGCTCTCGCCCCTGAAGATGGCCGCCCGTCAACAAAAGGCCAGCGTGCAAGAGACCAGCTAGCGCTATGCAGGCTATGCAGAAGAAGCCAGCAGCGCAAGTCCAGGTTTGCAAAAGGCCGAGTACGGCGGACGTGTCCCCGGGCAAGGCTGCGGGGGAAGACACGCCAGAGAAAATGGAGGAAGTGAGCATGAGCCAAGCCACGACGTTGCACCTGGGCGACCCCTTCCCTGCAACTCAGCCATCGCCAGACGGCAAGAAGCATGACAAGGACCAGGACAACAGCCAGGAGGGTGGGGAGGAAGAGAAAGATGAAGAAGCCCACGATGAGGAGGTTGACGGCGACACCGATGACAATGTGAACGAGAACGAGGCAGATGACAATGAGGCCGAGGATGAAGAGGACGACGAGCGCCGCGAGGGCGACAAGAAGGAGGACGAGAAGACAGAGCGCAAGTCCAAGCCTCGTCCCTGCAAGAAACCTGCTGACAAGACCAAGGGCCGGGCCACCAAGAACCCTTTGGTGTCTACCACCACGCATAAGAAGGGTTGGATCGTGGAGTCCCGGAGGAAGTCCACCGACGGTGAGATCTACCACAAGTTCATCAGCCCGGATGGCAAGTCGTTCCCGTCCGCCAAGCAAGCCTGTGCTGCCGGCTTTTCTTATGGCGCACCGTGAGTTGTTCGCTTTGTGCGCTGCCTGGCATAGCTGGCATGAACTGCGCGAGAGTGTTGGAACATGCTGAGGGTTCTCTGGCGCATTTTTCCTGCAACTCGTTTAATCGGCTGGCAATCACCAGAAGCACAGCATGTTTATTTAATCTAATTTAAGTTCTCAGTTTTGCCTGGAAGTTAAACAGCGCCCATGCGTTCGAATCTGAATCTTTATTTCTTTTATGTTGACGTCCTGCTTTACATGAGGCGTAACATGATTCTTCTTAATTTATCATTTTCAAGTAAGTCTGTCCCATTCAGCATGCTTCTCAGTGATGTGCTTGTGAACTACATGAGCCGCAAGATGATTAGACAAATTAAATGTTATTCATTGTATGTCTGTCCTTCAGCATGCTTCTCAGTGACGCGCTTGCCATGAGTCATATGATGGATGCTCGAGCTCGCTTGCCATCCACATGTGGCAGGGCCCTGCGGGGCATTTAAAGTCTTGAATCTCAAGGTTCGCATCGCCTGTGCCTTCAACCGCCTGCCAAAATATTGATCCTCACTCATGCCATTTGCGCAATCTTAAAATTAGAGCTTCCGGAAACTAGTTACACGCGCTCGCTTTTGAAAGGAGAAAGCCTTCCAGCAGCTTCCTGCGGGGAACCCAAGCTGGGATGCAGTCCAAGGCTGACACTAGGTAATCTTTTGAAGGTTGCATGTTATTCAACATGATGAGTTCACGGTAGTCAGTGGTAGCCTTTATTGTTAGACTGATTCAGTGTCCTGGTTTAATTTCACTGCGTAGTTTGAAGAGAGGCAATTCATGACATTTAATTTGGGCCAAGCCATGGACATTGGGTGGAAGTTCGGGCGATAGGCCGTTATCAGTCCTGACAATGTTGATTCTGCATAGAACACGCTGGGTGAAGACGGATATGAATGCCACACGTAACAATCATTAAGATTTAAATCTGCAGATGCGTTTCATTATTTCATGTGACCTGGAAATCTTTGGCAAGACGTGGGTCACAGTTAGCGAATGAATGAAGATGCCTTTCATGTAACATTAATTTAATTCTTCTTCTGGCAACACAAGGTTCGCACACACAGAGTTGTGAGTCAGAGCCAATGGTCCTGTTATTATTAAACCGTGTTGGGCATTATAGAAAGCACCTCGAGGTAGCCGCGTGTGGCCGGCTCTGCGCTTTCCATGGGAGGCACGCGTGCTGAGCTCGCTTTGCAGGTAGTTTGGCTTGAGACGCATTCCGGAAGCTTGATAAACTTCATGTCTGCAGTTGAACTTGGTTTAGTCAGTGCGGAGTGTATACTGAGAAGGCATTTGCATAACCATCAAGACGAATTTAAGCAGCGCAAATAAACACCATCATGAACACTGTAACTGAACTGTGACTGACTCTGAGCAGTGCTCTTTTCGGGCAATGATCGTGGTGAATAATATTAAATACCATAGATCATATCACTTTGCAAATTTTGACTCAGACTTGGAATCGTCACGGCAAATCTGCTGTCTGGATTTTGCGTTCTGTGCCCCACCCATTTCTGACCAAGTCATGTCCACACTAAACCATAAATCACTCGTCGTATGAGGTTTTGAGAATATGCTGGGGTCAAATCGAGAGAAATGGTGGGGCACGCTAGCGCAAGAAGACAGAAGCAGACGCGCCAAGACTGGCATGAAGTCAACCGGCGCCGGGCCTTGAATGGTGACGCACCGATCGCCTGGAAGGACATCAGAATCAGTAGCCGTAAATATTAGAGGTAAACTTAAGCCTTCATTGCCTGGCAGGACTTTATGCCCATCCACCGGGGATACACACAAGAGTTCCCGCCAAAGGGGATCGCAGCCCACGTGGACCCCTCCGCCGCCCCCGCCTCCGGTGAGGCCAGTGTATGCCTCGAACAACTGGCCCACGCAGACCAGCCAAACCAAGACCCATGGTGCCAAAGGCGAAAGCGAGGTGGGTCGGTGTCGCGCAGCCCCGCGCAACAGAAGTAAGCCAAAGCGCAAGGGCAGGCCCCCCACGAGACAGTGCCAGAGACCCCACCCCCTCCCTGCTCAGGAGACAACGCCCTGGTCACGAGATTCAGTTGCGAAACCAGCGGTCGATCGTGCCCGAGTCCGGGCCCGAGCTGTCAGAGATTGAGGGCGACCCCAAATCCCCCACAGCGAAGGAGAAGGAGCTGTGCGAAATCCAGCAGCCTCAAAAGGAGCAGGACGCAGCTCATCAGAACAGAGATGAGCACCCCAAGCAGGCCCGAGACGAACAGGATGACTGTCACAAAGGGCACCCAGTGAGGAGCACGAAAAAAAGAAGCAGAACGAGGCCCGAGACGAACAGGACGACTGTGACATGGCATCCAGTGAGGATCACGAACAAAAGAAGCAGAACGAGAAGCCGGCAGCTTCAGTTGCTGATACGGCCTCGGCCAACGCCAACGGAGCTGCCAGAGGAGGAATCCCCAAAGGCACCCACGGCGAAGCCAACGACAGAGGCGGGGAAGCACAAAGCTTCAGATCAGAGACTCGTCGTCGGTTCAGGCGCCGCTCGCCCAATGCCGAAATGCCCACCCAAGGCAGACGCGTCCAATCCTGCCCCAAAGCCTCCTACATCCGAGCCAGCAGCCCCACCCAAGAAAGAGGCATCCGTGCCAGCAGCCCCACCCAGGCGTCCAATCCTTCCTACATTCGTGCCAGCAGCCCCACCCAACAAAGAGGCGTCCAATCCAGCTGCAGATAAAGGAACCGTCAGCCACCTGCATCTATGCCACCGCCGGCACTGACACCCAAGCGAATGCCAAAGCTGGCGAGCGCGAGAGGCTCCCTGCAAAGAGAGGCAAAGGCAACTACGTGCGGAGGTGCTGGAGGCCTGTCTTCTGAATAAGTGACGCCAAAGCCAGTCATAATTTTCTACTATTTACTATGTGAATCAGAATTACTAGTCAGTAAATTAAATAATGTCAAATTAATACTCCGAAGTGACTGCTTTCCCAGGATCGCCGCAAGGGCATTCCATGCGCAGCAGGAACCTGAGCATCATCAGTCTGAATCTATGTTGGCATGGAATATGTTCACTTAATTTTTTGACTACCCGAGGCAGCGCAGAGGCCAGTGCCAGCAGTGACGGTGATCGCCAGCTGCTCAACAAACGCACGGTGTTTGGTTGTGGATGCTGCCTCTGCAGTCTCTAAGGCCGAGAGGACGCCAGCCACCAGCTTAGATTTCCTTTCTCCCTGTAGCTAGATTCCAGATGACCGTGCCCCGAACTCATTTAAGATTTCAGGTCGGAGGCGCGAGCACCGTCATCGTGGTGAATCGTCGAGTCACGGGTCTCAGTTAAGTTACGTGAGCGTGGTCCTGCATTTTTCCGCACGTGCTATCGAGGCGGGTCAAAGAGAGACAGACCTCTCAGAGATGGCAATGGGCTGAAAGATTTCCAGTTCTGGGCTCAGTGTCTAGCGCTCTAACTCTGAGGCGAGTTGTTGGAAAGCCTCCTGCACGATGGCCCTGGTGGAAAGGCTTCGCAAAGCGCGCAAGGCTCTTGTTGTGGCATGGGGTGTTGTGGACAAATTTAGATTTTGCCTCGCCAGGCCTCCTGTTGAAACCGAAAGTGCTTGCGGCAAAGCCGCCAGGCCATGCGCCTGCAACAAAGGCTCCTCCGGCAGGCGTGCTGCGGAATGCAGTTTCTTATTATTAATAACAAGCACTTATTGCCTTCAATAGGGTTTATTTCATGTTGGGCCGTGAAAACTTAATGAGTCACGCATTCAGTGTGAGACGGCTCTGGTCATTAAAAGCGACAGGCCTCCCGGTGCCGGAGCCAAGAACTCCAACGCCGGCCACAAGCTTGGGCATTGGAGGTTTAAGCTGCAGGTTTGCCTGCAAACCCCGCTCAGGAGTTCCAAGTGGACAGCAGCGAGGATGAGGGGAAGCAGGATGATAGCTGGTGGCGTCTTTTGCCTGCGTTACATTCAACATGAGGTATGACAAGCTGATTGTCGTGATTCCGAGGTGATGGATGGTCTTCGTGGTCGGGATGGTCGGACCGGGGTGGAGGCGGGAAAGCGGTCCTGAGTAAATCCTCGTGGCTGTGAGTGGCCTGCAAGGCTGGAAGTGGTCCAACACGGATTGGGAGCGCGGGCGCTGGGACGACAAGCGAGACTCGAGCAACTGAAAAAATCTGTCCAGCACAGCATTGGAGCTGGAGGATGCAAGCACATTGAACTCAGAAGACTGGGTGCAACTAGTTTCTTGACAGGCCGGGGCAACGTGATGAGCCATCCGTGGGGAGCTCGGCACTAGTAAGTCCATTCCATGCTGAGTGCCTGTCAGTACACAGTACATGGCAATAATTACTAGCTCCATGTTCAGATGAGTATTGCGTAGTACCTGATTTCAGAATTCCAAGGCCAAGTCTAGAGTATATTTAAAGTGCCAATCATACGACTTAAGGCAACAAATGTTCATCGCACGTTACGTTGGAAGCCCTGAGAGTGCGTGTGTGGCGTGTGTGGCCCAGGCGGATGATGTTTGGAAGGCGTGCCGGGAAGCATGATAAGATTTAATGTGCTCAGGGGTCTGAGAAGACCTGTAATCACTATAGGACGAACTCATTAAAAAAAAGGATTAAGTTATGACCTGTAGTACCCGGCATGATGAGGCAATAGGCTTAATAATTTAAATGTTACTTCCTATACACCCTAAACCCTAACCTTTAACCCCTAAACCCTAGACCTCAATGATGACCGTGGCGCTTCACCGCCATATTCATGAGCACCCATGAAGAGCTAAGAAATGAACTACTACTACGCAACTCAACATTGACTACTTGACATTGACTGATACGTCCTATCTTCATGTTTCAACTCATGCAGAACTCCAATTCCCGAAGCCTTAGGATCTTAACTGACTCGTCTCTTTAAGAATAATGAGTCAGCATGACTGTTTGAAATAGACTTTTGGCAGCTAAGCGGGTTTAAAACCACACTGTCTTGAAGTAACACAATGCCCTACCCACGACAAGTCTTCTCAGACCCATGGGTTGGTCCTCTTGGACCATTGGAGGGAAGAGGGGTGGGCGGACCCGTGAGATGACAGGTCCTCTCGGACCAATGGAGGGAAGAGGGGTGGGTGGAAAGTGAGGGTCCTCTCGGACCAATGAGTGGTCCTTTCGGACCAATTCATGAGTGGTCCTCCTGGGACCAATTCATGAGAGGTCCTCTCAGACCAATCGGGGACGGGGAGCGGAGGTCCTCTCGGACTTACAGTGAAGGCGTGTGGGTGGAACATGTCTTACCCTAAACCCTAAATCCCTAAAAACCCTAAATCACTAAACCTCAAAACCCAAACCTCATGCTGAGGACTCTGCAAACAGTGCATGCTTAGCTTTCCGAGGCAGAGACCGTGGCCGGTTGTCGGATCTGTCGTGGAGCGATTCAAGCCAGGAAAATCAGAAGAACCAAGCCAGGAAAACCAAAAGACCAAGTGAGACGAAAAGACTAAGTTTGGCGAAAGTCCTTTAAAGGTCTCAGCAGGGACAGAGATCCTTAGACTGGAATTGCAAGCCTTGAGGTCTCAGACGGCGGTCTCAAGAAATCCAGAGCCCCCTCAAGCACACGTCTTCGCTTCACCACCCCCTTTACCTCAACACCTGAGAAAGCAACCTGCTCTTCCATTGCAGGATCAGATGTCTCTGCAGTTTCCGGCAGGACAGCCTCAAGTTTATGGAGGTTATCTTCATGATGCATCGGCCTCAGTCCCTTCAGCAAGTTCACAAGTTGTGGCAATGCCGGGATTGCGGCAAAGTGCAGAAAATCGGCAAACCGGTTTGCAGGCTTCTACTACAACTTCGCATGGGCAAACCGCTTTGCAGGCTCCTACTACAACTTCGTATCAGCAAACCGCTTTGCAGGCTCCTACCACAACTTTGCATGGACAAACCGGTTTGCAGGCTCCTTCTACGACTTTGCATGGACAAACCGGTTTGCAGGTCCCTACTACCAGTTCGCATGGACAAACCGCGTTGCGAATGCCTTCGGCAAGTTTGCAAGATGTGGCAAGGACGGCTTTGCAGCAATCTTCCAGAGGAGTGGGTGAGGAAGCTGCTCTGGCGGAGGACTTTAGTCGAGAAGGTCCAAGAGTGCGAGCAGGCCGGCAGCGTTCAAGGAGCCCCAACGGTCGGCAACGGCCTCAGATCCTATCGCAAAGTTGTTAGAGGGCCTTGAAAAGGTTATAAGTGGGAAGTCGAGGGGTGAGGACTTCGGAAAGGGTCCCACAGAACTGACTAAACTTCCGGAAGTATCGGAAGCTGCCTCGGTAGATTATGGAGATTGGGCCCATCAACTAGAAAACATCATGGGCGACCTGTCCGGAGGATCTGCTGAGTGGTGGGGGCATGTAAAAGATGCCTCGCAACAGTTCTTTGAGCAGTATCAATCGGCGGACTATTTCACGAGATTGACTTTGTGCCCGATGGTGTCACCTGAACTTCGGGACCCGAAATGGGTTCGGTTGGATGAGAGAGCGACAACGATGCTGCTCCAGGTGGTTCCAGAGGATGTAAGAAAAGAACTGGTTGCTGTTAGAGCAAGGTCGGCGCTGGAAGTGATGTGCAGGCTGATGGTTCTGTGTAGGCCGGGCTCGGCTACTGAGAAGTCCCAGCTCCTCCGCAAGATCGAAGCTCCAGAGCCGGTACAAGGTCCTCAGGAGGCGGTAGAGGGACTTCGGCTGTGGTTGAGAACCTATAATCGAGCAGGAGATCTCTCGTTGGTTGCCCCGGCTTGGGCATTGAGTTCCCTGCGCTCAATCTCCATCAACTTCCTACAGTTTTTCAACAACCGACGGCTATACACTCTGTCTCTCTGAAGTTGTTGCTTCTGTTTAGCTTCCGTGGGTCCATGCTTAACAAGATTACGCAGGGGGCTCCAAGGATAGCAGGGTGGTGACAGATGGAGGTATCGGGGTCTACTCGCTCGCACTAGATCCGCAGCTTTACGAAACCCTGGCCTTTCCCCCAGCCTCTCTCACAGCCGATGAAAGAGGTGCGTCCCAAGGCGCGCAGACTTCCAAGAAGTCAAGTGACGATCCCTTAGTCAGCTCATACAGAGCTTGTCCTGCTTGAATGACTTCTTGTTGTCCTTCATGCTCAAGGCTTGTACGTTGTTTACTAGATATTTGAACAAAACAATCTTCAGGGGTATCACTACAGTCCACAAAGAAACCACTATCAACATCCCTGCTAGCTTCCGAGTCATGATTCGAACATCCACTCAAGACCACTACATCCTGCTCTTCAGGACGTCCATTAGGGTCCTGGTGGAGCTGTCCCTAGCCTTGAGCATCTGCCTTGGGCTTCGTGAGCGGATCCCCTTGAAGCTATCACTAGTGCTCTGATCTTCACCGGCTTCAAGCTGAGCTTTGCTCAGCTCGGCTACAGTTTCATCATGCGCTGTGACCCAGATCTGGCTCAGTACATCTTCACGACCTGCAAAGGCTGTCAAGGGCAGCAAGAGGTGGTTGCTGGGACTTCGCTCCAGCCGAAACTGCTGATCTGACAACCGCTTGAAGATGGCTATTCCAGATCGAAAGTTGATCGTGGCATCCATGTCGCACAGGAACTTCGACGAAAGGAGAAAGGGTGTGCCGCCCTCCACCATGTGGGCTTGCACAAGCCCAGTCCTGAGTTGGACTGGTTGCCATAGGTGAAGCTGTTGCGCACCTGTCGGTCCACCTCAATCTCCTCCGAAGGATCGAATGGAGGGTGTCCTCGCCAACAATGTTCTCGAGTCGATGATGGCTTGAAGCCTCGCTCCTGGTCGCCTCTGTGCCAAGCCCGGCCTGCTCACTGGTCGTCCAGGTTGCGAGACACACTCCTGCATCCGCGGGGACGGTCTCCGCAGTTGTGGAGCCCATTGGCGCCTCAACTGGGGGCTCATTGTTCCATTTCCTCGGCCCTTCCCTTTGGGTCCGTATGAAGGTCTTTGGGGGCATATCCGTGCGATGTGCCCTTTCTTGCCGCACCTCATACAGATTTTGTCCGAGTAATCACCGTTACCCTTACCACTCTTTCCGTAGGAGCCTTTGCCTCCATTCGGATTCTGTACGGGATAGTAGCCTCGAGCCGTCTTGGCCTTGTCCAAGGCACGGCGTGCTTCCTTGAAGTTGGAGGGTCTGCTCATTCTCCGGGTCTTCAAGAAGAGTGCCCCTGGCCTCTTGATACCAAGTGGCTGCCTCTTCCATGTCCGTGGTCTCCTCGTCGTCGAAGAGCTCGCCATCCTCATAGGACTGCATGTAGACTAGACTTCACTATCAGGGCCATATTCTTCACACATGTAGCTGCCATTCGTCTGCTTGCGCCGCTTTAGCTCCGCATCTCGCTGAGCCAAGCTTGCTCCTGACCACATTGCGCGCAGGGCGGACATCACATCCTCAAGCTTGTCACTCTTGGCCGTGCCCCGAACGTTTGCCGTGTCCGAGGCCTCGAGTCGCATGAAGATGTTCAGCAAGAACCAGCCGTAAACTTCCTGAGGGACCTTGCCTTCGGACCCAACTGCTTGAAGAGCCTTCTCCATCTTCCGGACCAAGGCCCGGAACCGGGCCGGGACTTCGTAGTCGTTGATCTCCTCGTTGTCGCGACGGTACGCGATCAACCTTTCTTTGTCTTGCCACGAGTCTTCTCCAGATGTCGCAGCAGATACTGCCAGCCCTCCTTCTTGCGAAGTTCACTTCTGTCAGCATCGCCCAAGCTGTCAAAGGCCCGTCCAGTCAGGTTGTTGGCCAGTCTTGGCCCCAAGTGAGGCAGGTCCTCCTCCTTAGTGGAATCTGCTCGAAGTTCGACCCTCAACGTGTAGTCCGTGAAGGATGTCCAGTCTCCATTCCAACTAGGGAACTTTGGATCAACGTGTGCTGCCTTCCGACACTCTCTTGGCTTTGACCAGGCTGCCATCCTCAACATTGTTTTCCTTACGCAATTTCTTGCTGTTACTGCTTGATGCCTTTCAAAGCCCAGGCTTTGACTTCATGGTCTCTCTCTGGGAAGCCTTCGCAGGCTGCCTCACAGAGGTGTTGGAAGTTGGGCATGGAGGGGTCTGCCCCCAAACTTACCAATCTTCCACTTGGTATCCAGCCCTCGACCTGCCTCTGCAGGCTGTAGTTCCTCTGGGAAGCCTCCTTGTGGACACTTTTCTGGCTGACCAGGGGGTCCAGCAAGAAGACCTCATAGTAGAATTGCCGTTTTTGGGCTTGGGTTCTCTTGCCTTTCCAGGCTTCCACCAAGTGTAGGGCTTTCTTGGCCTTCTCCAGGCTAATCATCTGATTTCTAATGTCTCTCCATGCATCCCTGGAAGGGGCCTCAAAGTCCTTCTTGCTCTTGTCTTGCTTTTTCTTTGGGGCTGGCCTTCTCAGCCTTTACTGTGGCCTTCTCTTGCTGTTTCTTTTGCTTTTTGGGCCTTTGGGGCTCCAGCTTGACACTGCTGGGCCTTTTTTGGGTGCCATGGCAAGCTAAGTGCTGTGCTTCTAAGCTACATATGTTTCTGATTTTGTTGATTTCACATACGTCCATGCTCTGCTTGCTAATGCTGCTTTGCTTGCTTGTTGCTAGGCTGTTTTTGCAACCATGTTTGATTTTTTTTGGAGCCTCAGGGCTCTGGGCTGGGGTTTAAGTATTTAGGGTTTGGGGTTTCAAGGTTTAAGGTCTAGAATTGGGGCTTGGGTTTATAGGGTTCAGGGTTGAATGGTTTAGGCTCAGGAGTTGAGGCTAGGGTTTAGGGCTTAATGGCTTGGCCTTATGGCTCAGGAGTTTGTCTAGGGTTACCAGGGTTTGGGGCTTAATGTTTTGGGCTTAGGGGGTAGGAGTTTAGCCGAATGGGTTTGGGACCAAATGGTTTAGGAATTTGGGCTAAGGGGTTTGGGGTTTGGTCTAAAGAGTGTTTAGGGGCTTAGGGTTTAGGGTTTATAAGACATGGAGAATATTTAAATCCCCCATTCCTCCCCCCTAGCAACTCTTTCACACTGGTCGCCATTCTCACACACACACACACACAAGATCGCCAGAAACCTTGACGATAGACTTCTTCCCTGGAGCCGTAGCTCCGCTACCATGTAAGTTGGCCGGAAGGCACACGCTCAGTCAGGTAGCTGATGAAATGTCAATGAGCCAGCTTCTGACCGTCCCATACCAATCTGTTGACCATGATTCGGCGGGGCGTGCGAAAATCGGCGCTGGAACTTGAGATCCTTTTTCGGGCCGGTCTGGCTACGGCCCGCGCACAAAAAAATGAAACGCGATCCCAAACTCGTGCGCGCGAAGGTTTTTTTGGTACGCGTTCGCGCGTTTGTCGCGGAGAGTCTGCCGAGGCGAACTAAATCTATCATAACGCTTTCCTCGTAAAAAAAAGAAACGCGATCGGGAAAATGAAACGCGATCGGACCTGAAACGTGCGAAACTTCAGCTTCATAATTCGTGCCTGCATCATATGTTTTCACCGAAAATGAAACGCGATTTCATTTCACCTCAGCCCTGGACACGGGCCGCGATGTAGACGAGGCGCGCAGTCGCGCGTGACCGACCAGCGAAGAGACGCGTCGCGGAACAGCGGCCGGAGGGAATCGGAAATGGAACGGATTTTCGGGAGCCGTGAAAATTCTTCATGGGAGCAACTGGTACTTGCAGAACCCGAAAACATGCAACTGGACATGCAAAGCAAACGCTCAAATTCACATGTGTTTGCAGCTGCAGAAAAACTCAAGGGTGGACTTGACTGCACGCTCAAGAAGCACAGAAACATGTTTTCAAGGCTCGCAACCAAATCTGTCCAAATCACAGATGCTGGGGCATGCCAGCTGCATGGATGCGAATTCCTGCATCCATCTATCAATCGTCATCATCATACGCATCTTCGAAAGCCTCCAATGGGACCATTTGGATTGCGTGCGCACAGGACCCCGAGAACCCAGTGGTGATAAACAACATCCGTCCCGCCTCCTCCCGAAATTCGGATTTCACCGCAGGAGCATAAAGTCCTGCCAGGTTCCAAGATGCCATCAAGAAGGAAGCGCCAGCGCAGGCAAGTCAGTGCAGCATCCTCCACCGTGGCCACCCGGGTGAGCCGACTCAACTTCATCCTTCACACAGCGAAGGGCACCTGAGCAATGTTTGCGGTTGTTCTTTCATGGCATGACCCAAGGACTAGCAGTTGACGAACCCACCTGCTGGATCATCTTTCTCCTCCGCCTCTTCTTGACGGGCACATCGCCTGAACCAGGGGAAGCCTAAAGTAGATTGTTTCATTGGAACACGCTGCAAGGCCTGGATTCCTGCGAGGCGTCGAAGCACCATCAAAATTGCCTGAAATCCCAACTGACTAAGATACCCACGCACGCAAGGAAGCCATGGAAATCTCCCCCCCCCTTCACCTGCCAGATTCCTCTGGATAGCTCCATTGTCCGCGCGTCGAAGAATAGCATCCTGGAAGAGACTGACATGGATGACTTGTTTATCCTACGCAATGCGCACGAACTTTGAACGCTACACTACATGATTTCGCTCCTTGTTCTGCGCGAGTGCAGCACAGCACTTATCGAAAGCTTTGCGGCCCACAAACGACAAAGCCTGCGCAGCTTCGGGAGCCTCACGTCCAAGAACCTGGAGCGAATACTGCGAGCCATCCCCGAAAGCATCCTCCATGAAGTTAACGAGTGAAGCCTGAATGCTTTGCGTCAGGACTTACAGAACAGCACGGAATTTCTGACAACATCGTTGGCAATCAGAACTGCATGGAATCAGAATGGCTCATAACGTGAATGTAGCAAAGAATACATGCTCACGACCACTGAGTATATGCAAAGGCACATCAAGCCCATCAGCCCGGAGAATATCTGCGAAGATAGTCTTGTCCCCAGGTCCCCAGGTCGCGTAAAGAACGAATCCAACTCGGGCGCAATGAAAGTGAACCACGGCAATGTAGACACAGAAGAGGTCCCAGCAGGCAACGGATCCTGCCAGAGGGTTAGGCTTCGGGGTTATGTATAACGGTAAAAGGCTGAGGGTTCTGGGAAAATAAGAAGTTATATTCGTGGCGTCTGGCTCCAAATTCGTGGCAATTG
>CAJNIZ010003939.1:0-11703 GCA_905231905.1 Symbiodinium pilosum
TCGTTTTCGGCCCTCTCAGAGTGGCTAGTGAGCTGTAATTTCTTCATATCTCGTCTTTGCGATGCCGCAATTCTTGATTCCTACGCATATGTCGTCGACGAGCTGCTCCGGTATCTTATTATTTGTATAGAGGAATCTGAGCAGGATCACCCCATGTTTCTGCACGTTATTTTAGCCAAATGGGAGAGATGCTTGGCTTTCTGGATTCATCATGATGCCGATCTCAATCGCGGTGCAGCGAATCATCCGGATTGGATCGCCTTGGACTGGGATCGTGTTTCGAATGCTAGTCTGCAAATTATGCGATTCGTTGACGCCTTCAGTGAGGCCTTCCTTGCGGCCGCGTGCCTTCTGTGCAGGGGTGGAGCTGGACATACACGTGCACGTTCCCGATAGGATGCGTAGGAGAGAAGTCAGCCACATGAATCCGAGGGCGCATAATCATCATCCATTTTTGTATGCAGCCGGGAGCCTCTGTAAGAGCTGCGTGCAAGCTTGGCTGGATCGAGGAGCTGACTCATCTTATGGCACCTCCTGGGAGCCTCGCAAGTCGGCTTTCACGTGGCTCGAGGAGGGCTCAGGGGGACGAGGATCTGTTTTCAATGCCGAGTGCTCCAGAGATGGAACGGCGCCCTTTCAATATGCCATCTTCTTATTATTTCTCGGTTGCAGACGTGGCGGTTCAACGCGGGGACGTTATTTCTTTTTCCGACTTTTGGTCGTTTGGGGCAGATGATCGCTGTGCTGCTGTGGCTTCCGCGGCCTTGAGGGGCGACCTGGACATGCTCGAGGACATTTGCGATTCAATCAGATACCAGAACTTGCACTCCGTATTGTTCGAGATGGATGGCCGAGAATCTGCGCAGGGTAAGTGCTAGCGCAGCTCCAGGCTTTAGTAGCGCAGTTCTAGCCTTCAGCAACCCAGAACCTCGCAACCGGAGACTTGCGCGGGTAGCCGTTCGCCCAAGTAGCCTAGAATCAGAATGCTGGCGTGGATCGTGCTGCGGGAAGCACTGCAGCTTGAAATTGTCTGTGCGGCTTCTAGGTGCCGGTATTGTTTGCCAAACTTTAGCCAGACCTTCATAAGCACCGTTGAGCAACTCCTTGCTCAGACTTTCCAGGAATGTCTTTTTGTAGTTCAGAGTCTCTTGCAATAAGCAGGTCGTCGTTCTTTCAGAAATGGCAATTACATCCGACTTGCGTCTTCTGAATCCTAGCTTGCGCATGATCGTCGCAAAATACGAAAACCATAATTGCGGGTGACTGCTTTTAAGCCATATATCGCACGATTTAGAAAATCTCCAAAGGCAATTTCCGCTTGGGTAATATTCTTAAGGGGGAAATACGTGAAAGAATTCTGCACCGTTCCCAGCTACCTTTGCTTCTATGGGGAATTTGACGGTGGCCTTGAGTTTTTGCGTTGTTGCAATGGAGGCCCTCGACTTTGCATTCAATCCGGTTGGGGGAATCTGAGTTGCAAGTTCTGCGTACTTTGACGTTGACGGGCAAGGTTTTCCAAATTTTCAGTCTCCAAGAGTAGAAGAGCCAATTGTGGCAGATTGCCGGCTGTTAGAACGGATATAAAAACCTGGTGTCTGAATTTTTGCGGGTCGGGGCTCCAGATGAGATCAATCCTTTCTTTATTTTCAGAACAATGGGCATTGGTCGTCATCCGCGTGAGTCTTCGTGGCCTTTGCTGGCTCTCTTGGAGGCTGGCGTTCTGTCGGGATTGGTCGCAGGCCAGCAGAGGGACGGTATTATCCAGCGTCAGTCATTGTTGAGATAATGGGAATAGGAATGCGTGTTATCGGCTTATCACTCTGTCAATTTGTTTCGCCGTTCGCAGGTGCAATTTCTGCAATGGCGACTTTGTGAAGAATCCTGAAGGCGGTACGGTTTGTCGATGTTCAACCCGGATGGGGAGACGCGGCGTACGAGGTGCTCTGTTGGCGAAGCAATCCGACGATCGGGCGTGGTCTCCGTCCAATCCTGGCCGGTTTGGGAGCCTTTATATATTTTCGGCGCTGGAGATTCGCGACCCGGAATGGGGAGCCGTGGCAGAATGGCGGCGAATTCTTGGAGGATTTGTTGCGTGCGAGCTTCCGGAGATTTGGTCCCGACTACGGGCGCTTTTTTGGAAACCGCATGCGGCGAACCTCGTATCTGACTTCCAATAGACGAAATCGAGGAATCGGACCTGGAATCATCGCATACAACGACGACTAGTGCGACCTGAATGCCGAATACTCGGACTTTCAATGCCTGTGGCAAGAAGAAAAAGGATCCCGGATTGTTGTTCTCATGACGCTGATTTATCGGAAGGAGAAGAGATTTATTGCTTCGTGCTCATAAGACGCGCGTCGGCGCCCACGCCTATGCACTCCCCTGCATATACCCTCGCATATACGCGCACCCACAGACACACATTCATATACTCAATATGGCAATAAACTATATGCGAAATTTTCATGCGATCATATATATATATATCAGATATAATTGATGCCAATTTCGCGTTCGCTCAATGTACTCGTCGTTTCGCCGTGATATGCGGTCTCAAGAGCTTGTATTCTTTTAAATATATCTTGCTATCTCGCCGGGCGACGCTATCCTAAAAATATCTCATTTAAATCTAGATTTAGCTTATATATATGGGATTCTCCGGTCCTTTATTCTTTTTTTTTTAAAAAAAAAATTATTTCTTGAAAAGAATCTATATGGAGATTTTTTGAGGAATTCTTATTTATCTGATATTATTCGGGTCGAGAATATATATAATAGATCGACTAATTTCATGATCATTGGAGATAAAAAGTCATATTTTAATATTTATATGATCTAGATTTCTTATATCATAAGATCTCTCTAATATTCTTCCTAAAGAAAAATATATAATAGAAGAAATTGAAAGGAGAGAATGAATGATAGAGATATCTAATTATTATTTATAGACGAGATGCTTATAAATTGTCTATATATCGTTATAATGATTGCTATTATTTCTATTTTATTATGATTCTTCTGGCCTAATTCTATTCTTTCTTATTTATTCTCTATTTTCTGAAATCTGAGATAAAGGATCTTATGAATATATCTAAATGAAATGAATAGATAAAGAAATTTACGAGATCTTCTTTCTATCTCCGATTCTTATGTATTCTGCGTGATTTATTTCTTTTTGATTGTCGGCGCGGGGATTCGGAGGAACGCATAAACCCGGGATGCAGAGCTAGAATTATTCAGAATTGATTGGACGTATCTTTTCCCAGGGATTTATACGCTCCCCCCAGAC
The DNA here is from genome assembly GCA_905231905.1 of Symbiodinium pilosum. Lineage (NCBI taxonomy): Eukaryota > Dinophyceae > Suessiales > Symbiodiniaceae > Symbiodinium > Symbiodinium pilosum. The sequence continues at coordinate 3,293 of CAJNIZ010003939.1, forward strand.
GCCGCGCAGATATATCATTAAAGATATATGATATGAAAAAGATAGGCCCGTTTACGAGGGCCGCGCCTCAAAAAATCTCACGAGATTTCGATCTATTTCTCTCTCTTCGGCTGATTGCGCGCTCGTTCGGCGCAATACTTAAATCCGGATAAACCCGGATCAGAGATTTCAAATCTTTCAGCTTGCCTCCGGATTGGTTTTTCGTATGATTTATATCTCTTTGATTATCTGCACGACTCCTCGATAGAGCCTATAGATCCGAGACGGAAAATCATGATTTTTCAGAATTTATAGATAAGATAATCTAAGAGAGATAGATGAGGCGGGAAGATCGGGCCGGATGCAGGAGACGTGCGCGAGCAAAAATCTCCCGAGATTTCGAGCCATTTCTCTATCTTTGGCCTGCTGAACAATTCGGCGGAACGTATAGACCCGGGCTGGAGGTTTAAAATCATTCAGCTTGTCTCTGGAACGGCTTTCCACGTGATTTATCTCTCTTTCATTGTCTGCGTAATTATTTCGAAATATTTTATATGCGGGCGGCGCGACCAAAAATCTCGGAGATTTTTGGTCGATCGGGCCTTACCTCCGGAATGATCTTTCATGAGATTTATCTTTCTTTGGCTATCTACGCGATTACTTGATAGAAGCGGAATAGAGATCTCCAAATTTAAAGACTGCTCGTATTTATCTACGGAGATTCATATACTGTCCCGAGACGTCGCGCAAATTAGCCCCCAAAAGAGGACAATTAAACGGAAAGATCGGACCGGCTCTGGGGGGAGAGGACCATTCGATCAATAATCTCCTTAAATTTGGACCCATATCTCGTGATTTGCCCCGATTGCGTATTCGGTCGACGATCGAGATAGAAATCCAAGATCTTTCCGCATCTTAGCTTGCCGATTTTTCTATATATGCGATCTTATATAATGATTATTCATCAAATTGCTCATACGATTTTATATATTCATTATTCATCGGACGATTTCTCGTTATAGATATCTTCAAAAATATCTCTATATTGCGGCGCAAGCGGTCATTTCGCCCGCGCGCGGCCTATATTTTTTCCGGTTCATCTCTTATCTAGGGGATCTAAAATCTCGAGAAATTAAAAATAAAATCTTTGAGGTTTTTGGTGCAGGCGGCGCGACCAACAATCTCGGAGATTCTTGATCGCGCGGCCCTCCGGAGCGGTTTTCTGCGTGATTTATCTATATCTGGTTGTCGGAACGACTGCTTGACGGAGACCATAGATCCGAGACGAAGAATCAAATTCTTGGAGAATTTATACGATGCCCGTAGCTGCCTACGGAGATATATACGTTTCCTCGATCCGCCGCGCAGATAGCCCTAGAAAGATAAATGAAGCGGAAAACCGGCCTAGATCTTCCGAAATTTCGAATTATTTCTCTCTCTTTGGCTATCTCCGCGACGGCTCAGCGAAGACTCCTGGCCGGAAATCCAAAATCTTTCAGAAGTCATTTAGGTCGACCACTTTTAAATACGTGCGGTCTTATATGACTTCTTCTATGTCGCAGAAGATCCAAAAGAGATAAAAGAGACGGAAAGATCGGAAATATACGATTGTAATTTTTGGTTGCCTAGGCTTCATGTGCGAGCCCTTTTTTTTGTCGTTGCTATAAATAACGGATCAATTCTAAATAATCTAAATTATCATCTTTCCAATTCTATCTCTGATAATTTATGAATAGAATTATATATCTAATTTGATCTTATGAGAATATTCTAAGGAATTTTATTATATATATACTGATAAATATGAAAATTATCGAATCTCTTGATAATAAGGAAATAGAGAAATGGCGAATATTCAAAATTCCCTTTCTGGGATTTGACCAATTTTAGAGAAAAAATATAATCCTTTCGCGTCTTCTTTCGCGAAACCTTCGCGGAGCCTATTTTTGTAACGGAATCAACTTGGGATATCAATTTAGATACCATCATTTAAAAGATCTAATTATATTTTTGGACCTTCATATGAATTTTATCCAAAATTATTTCCCAATAGAATGATCTCTTCGCGGAAATCCCAATTTCCTTTCGTCAATATCATCGTCAGCATTCGCAAAAATATATTTCAAGCCTTGAATCATTAAATCCACAAATGCCGTATGCCCTCAACTCCAAAATCCTGAGAACTAACGGGATTGAAGACGGAAGCGCCAAGACCATGGCTTATAAGGCTGGGGGCCTGCTTGGCTTACGCGATCTTTCGTAGATCTTTCGCGGATCTTTCTCGGATCTTTCGTGGATTTTCGGATAAAAACTCTGAGATTGAATAGGAGCTTCAGAAAGACTTACAATCCTTATACCTTTGAACATGCCCATTCACTGCGAAACTTTCCCCAATTTATATAGACAATCCTTACCTAGGGACCAGGGAATATCTACAATATCAAGGGGATTTCCCAAAAACCTTCGCACAAATCGAGAGGGTGATATAAGAAATCTTCCTTCGATCGAATTGCAAGAAAAGAAATCCTTTGACCGCATATAAGGAATTAAAACTTATAATATTTCATTCGCAAAATCCAAAATTCCTTTGACGAATCATCTCATTTTACTGAAGGATATTATTATCATAAATCTTTCGCGAAAAAATATACTCCTTTCGTATCTTCTTTCGCAAAATATTCACGAGTCCTTTATATTAGCTGAAATGCTCGCCCAAATATAATCCGAAGATAAGAATCTTTAGAATAACCCTCAAATCATGAATTCTTTTCTATTATCCCAATATGATTGCTAAATACACATGCGTATAAATAATACTAGAGCGGACCTGCTTCTTCTAATAGCGCAGTCGTTAGAATGTCCCCACAACGATAAGCGAGCTAATGCAGAAGAAAGCAATACCTAGACCTCCAAATCCTATATCCTTATAATTTGATATCCCGTATCTTGAAAAGCGTCGAGATTTTGAAATTGAAGACTTTCAAGCTATTAGTAGCTAAGGGAATCATATATTCGGGGCATATTTCCATATCTATCAAATTATTCCTCTAAGAAGTAAATGTCTATCCCGAGGCATTCTTGAAAAGAAAGATTTATGAATTAGAGTCTAAGGATTTAGAGAGACGTCTCAGAATCTAATGATTTTTTCTCAAGTAATATAATACGATTTATTTGTAGCTTCTATTTTATGCGTATCCATATATATATATATATGAAGTTCTAGTTTCAATTCGAAACCTGTATCGTGACGTGCTAGAGCTGGAGACTTTTATTCCCTTAAAATTTCATGAAATAATTATTGATCTTAGGAGAGAATATCATCAAATCCCTTTATAAGAATATATTATCATAAGTGATATTCTTACTAGTCGCCTGAATTTTTGCCTTTGGTCAAAACGACTAACCTATAGATTCTGAAAGATTTCAGTTCTCCATCTGAGATTTATATATTCCGCGGAACCATTACGCAACCAGCCAAAAAGAAATGGGAGATTTTTGTTCGTGTGGCCTAAGGTCTCCGGCCCGATCTTTCCGTCGGGTTCTCCGTCTCGGGTCTACACGTTCCGCCGACCAGCTGCGTATGCAGCCAAAGAGAAATGAATCACGCGCAATTTCGTTCCGGGGGGTGGGGGCCAAGGGCCGCAGACAGCCAAAGCGAAAGAAATAATTCGAGATCTCGATAGATTTTTGTTCCTGCGGCCCAAAGTCTCCAGCTCGGAATTTCCGCTTCATTTATCTCTCTATTTGATGCGCGGCGGATCGGGGGAGCGCATGACAAACGCGGCTATCCCGGCTCTACACATTCCGCCGAACAGCCACGCACGCAACCAAAGAGAAAGATACATCACGCGAAAAACCGCTCCGGGGGCAAGGGCCGTGCGACCAAAAATCTCCGAGATTTTTTGGTCGCGCCGCCCGCACCAAAAATCTCGGAGATTTTAGAGCCTCTAGCTTTTCTGAAGGAGGCATTTTAGAGGTGAGCCGGAAAGGCTAGGCCGCGCGCGGTCGAAATGGGCGCAAGTGGCCGCACCGTAATATTGAGTTATATGCCTGTAGTCAGCATTATATTATCCCTTACGGAGACTTCAAGTAGCCTATGACGGTCCCCGTATGAAGCTACTTGCGAAAATCCCCTTGACCATTTGACCGGCACGCATTTTGGAGCTGCATCGGGTTTGCTCGCAGCATTATGCTGGAATCCGGATCATGTGGACAACTGCCTGTACAGAAGTTCTCAAATCTCGTTGGTCCTCCCTGAACGGGAAGTGGGATCCAACAACCGAACAACCCGTGAAAATTAAATCATTGCTCAAGTGAGAGAGCAAAACAACTCGGCTATAGAAACCTGAATGGCTTACTTACACCACATACTGGAGATTCACATGAAAAAGAAAGTGGTAAATGATATGGAAACATAGGATTATATAGGGGGATATAGCCCCAATAATGGAGAATCAAATGGAAAATGAAATGGAAAGTAGGGTTATATATGGGTTCAGAAGGTCTCGGAGCAGTTTCATCCTCTGAAGCCTTTTCAGCAAACATCGGGATTTGCCAAAACTAGGGATACCCTTTTGGGGGGGTCGCCATGAAAGGATTATGACATTTTGGGGCCGGTATTGGGGTCCTCCTATTTAGGGAAACTACTCCATAATAGTGCCTACCAGGCAGGGCCTACCATGTTCGAAGTAGGGCGGGGTCAAGAATACAGTCTAACCATTCAGGCCTCAGCATTGCCACTTCACATGCTAAGACGAAGCTCCACAGCTTGTCGCTGAAGTTCATGTGGGCTATAGTCTAAACTCCTTAACATGGAGTTTAGACTATAGCTCATGTGGGGAGTTTCTCAAGAGCTGGGATACCCTGACGGAGCGTACAGATTCTCTGGAGATTCTGAAAGATTTTCCGGTGGTGATGTTGACAAACTCCCGTGCCAATCCCTCTTGAGGGAGCTACTGAAGCGGTCATCATAATTTTGAAAAACGCAGAAAATGGTCTGCAGATTCTGCAGGCTTACGGACTCCTTGTTCAAGGACCGGAAGGTTGAGTGACTGTTGCGACTACTATGGCTATTACTATTACCCTTATTGTTGTTATCATTATTAGCGTAGGTCGAGGACTAAAAATCAATGCTACCGTTCTAGTCTACAAGCCGGAGGATGCTATTGTTAGGAGCATACACTTTTTGGCAGAAGCATTCTTGGTTAATATTGGGATTATACAGGGTTATGTAGGGTTATATAGGGATCTATATGGTTATATAGGGTTATATAGGGTTATGTAGGGATGATAGAAAAGAAAATGGAAGCTACCATTTAGGGTTTATGGTGCCAGGCCAGATGCCTATATCTCAATGGTTTCCTCAGGCGTTGGTATCTCAATGGCTTGCTTCTCAATGGTTTGCTCAGGTGGTGGATGAGCTCGACGGCAGTGTCTGCACTTCGCACGAGTGGCGAGCACTAAGGATAGGGCCATTGCCTTACTTGCCCAGCTTGCTCTCGGTTGCATGTTGTTGGTAGCTACTAGAACACAGCGCAGCTTGACTGTACAAAAGTCCACAGCTGCTGTAACTTGAAGCTTACCGAATGCAAAGAAACCCATAGCCACGGCAATCCCATCATGTCCCCCCTGGAGCTCAGAACAAAATATACTTCCTGAAAGAAGTTGATGGCAACGTCCAGAAACACAAACGACATGGCCAACCCCATAATCCCCCAAAAAAAGGTACAACCCCAAAGCCCGATATCCACAGATAAAACAAGGTAAAAAAAAGGTTCTGCACACTTTTGGCAGATTGCTGGGCCCAGGCTTTGCAAATGTTTTGTGCACAGAAACTTGAAGACTTGAATTGTCAGCTTTGCAGATTGAATTGTTCATTCTTCCGAAGTGGAAGAGGGAATTCTTCACAAGACAATGCGTTTTAAAGGGGTTTTTGAGATCACATATAGCAGATTGGGCTGGATGTTGGGTGCTCGTTTACTCGTTTTCAAAACACGCTGTGTTTTGCACTTTTCTTGTTGCAACTTTGCACTTTTGAGCTGAAGATGAAATGTGGATTTCTTCAAAACACGGCGTCGTGACAGGTTGGTTGCAGATCGTACTTTGCAGATTTGTGGGCAATCTGCAATACCTGCGAAGAAGACACCTTGCTTTGCAGAACACGTTCTGTTTTTTACCAGATGCCCTGTTGCACCAAAATCTGCAAGACACTGTGACTTCGCAGGATTCCGAGCTTCACTTCCCAAACACACCGTTTTAGGTCAAAGCAGAACACAAGACCGCCAAGAATCGAATCTGAAAACAAGAATGGCAAAAAGGCCGCAAAGAATTGCAAAAACCACATCTATTTTCTGACGTCGCCTCCTTATCTGCAACAAATCTGCAAGTACATATTTTGGGTGATAGCGCGTGCCCCCTTGAGATTTAGAAATATACGTAAACATATGCATACAGGTATATATGGCATGCCTATGTATATTGCCAGACATTTATACATGTCCTTTCTTCCATGAGATTGTTGGCGAACTCAGAGCTTCCTCCATAAGTGCCACAGGCATCCAACTCCGAAACTTTAGACTTCAATCCCAAATCCTTGCCCGCCGAAGTCCAAAGTTGCAGCAACACCCCTAGGTCCAAGCCAGGCATCATCACGATACAACCCAGAGCCTGGCCACATAAACCCAACTGACGCATAGTTTTCTCACATCTCCCAAGTAGCTGCGACGCTGTAGACGACAGCTGCAGCAAGCCCCCCTTGGCTAAGCACAAGCTCTGCAAATGAGAACCTTGGCATTGAGGGTCGCAGGCTGAGTGGCTTTGAAATGGGGAGATTGAAAGTCTTGGGTTAGGGGCCTGAAAGATCCCAATATGGAGCTGCAGGACCGGGGAGAATTGTGTTCGACGTACTTGTGGAGTCATGCATGCGTCTAGGTTTTTTGTCGTATAGGGATTATAAGAAACTGGCAAAAGTATTTGGACAAGATTCTGTAGGGACCATTTTGAAACTCCCTCATAGGGGCCGAAGTATTCAGGATACACCAAACTGGGGTTTGAAGAATATTGGATTGTTTTTTAACCGACTTTTGCCAGGAGAGTAAAGGAGTGCCGAGACTGATACAGGCTTCCACGGGCAGAGGTTTCTGCTTTCGACAGTCAGCAGATTAGAGTCTGACGCTCCGGGGAGAGTGAATGGAGACCTTCTCACAGAACCCAAGACCGCAAAGAAACCTTCCTCAAGAGCCGAGGAACATCCCTATGATGGCAGCGCCGAGGAAAAGCCAAATGCAAGACGTCTTGCCTGTTATTATACTATATTATACTATAATATACTATAGTAGATTATATAATACAATCTAAAGAATCAACCCAAATATGATCCCCATAGAATCTATATAATCCCTGTGACTCGTCCTTGGATTGTGGTGCATTGTTGTGCGGTTCTCAGGGTTTCTCCCAAGGATACCCCATTATGCCATGGTTTGTCTTTTTGTGCTTCCGTCTGCTTCAAGATGCAAAATCTATCACAACACGGCTAATAAGGTTTCAGTACTGATTAACGTGCAACGTCTTCTCCGGGTCTGCTCAAACAGTGGTCCTAGGCGTTGGCACGCCTAGATCCCCAAACGCATACACAGAATCACCCCAACCCGGACGCGCCAAGCAATAAAACCATGCTGCCGTAGTCGAGCAGTCCCCATGCAGGAGCAGCAAAGCGGTGGCACAAGAAATAAACCAGCTGGATATAATGGACGCAGAAAACCTCAGGATTGGAGGCGTGGGGCTTTACATGCAGGAAAGTCACTACTACTGTCATCACTGCTACTACTACTGCTGCTACTGCTGCTACTACTACTGCTGCTACTGCTGCTTCTGCTACTACTACCACTACTACTACCACTACCACCACTACCACTACTACTACTACTACTACTACTACTGGTCACTGCTCCTCCTGCTGCTACTACTACCACTACTACTACCACCACCTACCAATACGACAGCTGCTACTACTGCAACAAAACTCCTACTAGCACTTACTCGTAGTAATCGTCGTCGTCGTCGTCGTTGTCGTCGTCGTCGCCGGCGTCGTCGTCGTCGTCGTCGTAGTAGTAGTAGTAGTAGGAGGAGTAGGAGTAGTAGTAGTAGTAGTAGTAGTAATAGTACGTGCGCTTTATGTATTTGACGACCTGTTATTCTGGCTGTCCTGTAACTGCAGAAGCAAGAAACTACTGCAAAACACAGTACTTCGGAAGGGGGCTAACTTGAAGAAGGNNTTTTCGGGCTTTTTTCGCAAAATCACCATGGGAAGACACAAAACCACTGTCCCGTGCAGTGTTTCAGTTCTCGCATGCCTTTTTCAAAACATACATTTCAGACACAATCGCACATGGTAGCGAAGCAGAAAGTGCTGTAAAACACAGCATTTTTGCAAC
>CAJNIZ010003939.1:11998-22499 GCA_905231905.1 Symbiodinium pilosum
TTCAATAACGTAGGCCAAGTATTATTGGGCGTTCTTGCTGCCCTTACAATCCTCAATAGTGTAGGCTAAGTATCATTGTGCCTTCCCGTTAGCCTAAGGTTGCAAAGGTGTGTAAGGTGTCTTTTTCGGATCTTGCTGTGCCTAAAAACCTTGCTAACTTCCCATGCCTCAAGTCCTTATGGGTGTAATTATCCCCCCACACCCCCCACCCCACCCCAAACAGGAAAAAAAGCTATCAAAACTTGTGAAAATCCGTAAAAACCTAAAAACGCGTTTTGCGCCAAAATAGCTCAAGCTGGAAAAAGCTACGAAACCCTACAAATACCAGTGAATTGTTCCAGGGGCACAAAAACAAAGCTCTTAACACATGAAGAAAAAGCAGACTTTCAGAAAACGCACCAACGGCCCAATGTACTGCAAATACCAGTACTTTGGGCTGCTTCGACCGCAACAATGCAAAAAAAGACGAAAACTCCTGACTGGCAACTGGAAGAGGATAAAAAACTAAATCACAGATTCCGTAAACAGGAAATGCTGCAAATAGCAATGAAAGTGTGCATAGCGGTTGTCATACTCAGTCAAAGAAACACACAAAAAAGAGTCGTCAAATACCAAAAGTATGCCTAGTAGTCGTCGTCGTCCTCGTTGCCGCCGTGGCCGTCATTGCAGCAGTAGTCCTCCTCCTCGTCGTGGTAGGTGAAGCAGGAGCAGCAGCGGCGGCAGCAGCAGGACTATGACTACAACGTCCGCAAAAGAAGCAACCAGAATAAAACCATTCTAGGATGAACAAGCACACAAAGTTGTATAAGACTACAGCATGAACACCAGAACAGGAAGGCTTAGATCGCTCGTGAATTTCGTACATTGCGTCAGGCCTCCTCAAACTTCCTCTGCTGCGGCTACCAACGTCATGCAGTAGTTCCATGTAGTTCACACTAACTTGAAAACCATGCCGGCAAACACCAAGGAGCACTGTTGCCAATGCAAATCACCAAGAATGACCTCCGCGGATAGAAGTTTGTAGCCAGGACTTACAGGATCTTCAGACTGATTTCATGCGGCTTAATGCTAGATATGGACATGCTGTCTTCAATCACCCTTTCCAAGGCTGGATACCTGGCCAGTGTCGATTCGGTGGACGTGGGAAGCTGGCTCTCTACCCAGAACTCGGCAACATTGAAGGAGATGAAGGGCGTCGCAATCCTGAGTTAATCTCTTCATCCAAGTTTTCAAACATCCGCAACCCCGAATATTTGAGACCCCCGCATATTACCATGCACTACTACAAACCTAAGTCTTCGCAAAGATCGCTTAGACATTCAACGATGGCTCCTGTGACTTAAAGGCTTGACATCCTGAAAGTAAAATTCAGTAAAACATGCCTTCAACATTGATCGAGCATCATCAGCCAATAGCTGCCAGGAAGATCGGTCCGTGAAAAATCATTCGTGAGCTCGTCAGCCAAAGGGCCCCTGACCTTTGTTGGACCCGGAAGCGAGCATCAAAACATGGTGACGTTGAAGCAGAGGGGTTTGAGGGGAACGCAGATACACCTTCAGACCGATGCATACTCAACAAGAAGACTGAGTCGCCCTGCACCGTAAAGAGACCTTACGACCAAAAAATTGGCGGTGTCTTCACCTTCCTGCTGCACGAATCCCAAGACTGTGCTACATTTCCCTTTTGGGGTTTGAGGTTCTTGGATACATCATCTAAAGTGGCGAAACCTGCAGCTGCAAACCCGTCGGCCCAGTCACATGTCGCGTAAATGCCTCTGAGCTCCCATACCATAATCGGATGGCATTCTGGATATACTCCTGTACCGTTCAAGTGCTCGCAATGTCCAATCTTCAGCGCTGACCCCTAAATCCTAGATCCCCATATCTGGAACCCTAAGCCAAACAGCATTAGCGGAAACGATTCTCAGGGCAGCTTTGACTCCTTGTCTTCTCCGGTGCGGCAGTCAACTTTTTCAAAATCGAAATTACGTAGCTCACTAACAAGCTGATGCTTCTCCTTGTTCCGAAAGACATGATGTAAGCTCTATTGTTTCCTAGTATGTTATGGTAAGTTATGGGTAAGTTCAAATAAAGTATAGTATACTTGCTTTGGCCCTAAACTCTAAACACTAAACCGGTCTCAAAGATGAAAACAAATACGATACTCATGAACCCAGAGTCATTCAGCAATTTGCGCATTGCCTGGGTGCTTGAGATGAGGGCTGCAAGGGGATAGGCGACTCGGGTTTAGGTATTTGGGTGTACGGTTGAGATTCAGCCCCTTCTGGCCGCAACAACTTCAACAACAATCACTCTTCCGCGCTTCGCGTGATTTATTTAGACAACTTTGGCCCAGCGACGTGAAAGAGCACGAAGCTGGGGATCTGCGAAATCACCGCTAAGGCTTGCGCAGGCGCAGTACGAGGCTCCAAATAGTTGGACCGCCACTCATCTATGTTTTTCAAGATGTAGATGCCTCGTTTGAAGGTGTTGCACAGGAGCTTTAAAGCTTTCAAGTTCTTACGTCTTAACAAATTTAGAAAAAGTTTCGTATGACAGAAGAAAGCATATACAAAGTCCTCCAAAACTGCTGGCAGGATTCCGAAAACTACGAGGACAAGGCCGTTTTCAACAAAGAGCGGACGGAGAACAATGCGTCCTGAACTCCAAGCCCTAAAGCCCCGGTAGGCCCACTGGGCAGCAAAGACATCTGGAATCTGAACCCTAGGTTGCACATTAAGCAAGATTTCTAATCTCAGCTGAAATCTCTCAACCCTAAGGTCGGCCGCATGCCTGAAACTCAAACCTACTAAGCCCACATCTTAAAACCGTTCCTGATGGGTTGGCTTTTCGAAAAGCTGCAAGCTCGAAGACACACCACAATCCTGGGTCAACGGTGCAGGGTGTACTGTTAAGATGCAAAACGCAGACGCCTGCTTGTTGATAAGGAACTTCTGCAAAATCAGATCCCTGAGGGAACCGTACTTGTCCCGAGCGAGAAAGACTTTAAGGGTCTCAGGGGAGACTGCAAGGCTACTTAGTAGGACACATGTCTAACGCCTCATGGGGACTTGAGTGTTCAATGTGAGACGTGTGCAAGCCGTTGAGAGAAGGAAAGCTCAAGGAGCGTAAGACAAAAAGAACGCAGGAAAGCAGAATCTTTAGGAAAAGGAACAACGTAAAGGCATCAATGCTAGCACACATACACACACAAAGCGCAACCGAAACCAACACGCAACAACTAGCAGTAGTTAGCAGCAACATAATCCGCACAACAATACAACAGCGAAACTCTCAGAACAACTCGGCACCCAAATGGGCATTCAACGCAACACACATCCGGATGTAAACAAAAAAAAACATACCAAACCAAAATCCACAAAACAGTGCAACCAACCTGCTAAAGCTGTTTCCATACTTTCCTATCAGGTGCGGCGTAAGTAAGTTCTGAGAACCCTAGAGCAGCCATGCACTGTTTTGCTCATTTTCGGTCTTTATGTCCCGCTTTCACGCATGCACAAATGCACGAAACTACTTATTAGTTCATGATCTTCAATCATCACCGCATGTTGAGCTGCGTCAATCTGAACACTCAGATGGGGTCAAATGACTTTATTGACTCTGTTCAAAAAGCATACCTCCCAAATGTTGCATACTCATGACTGGATAGCTGCGCACCTGCACGCTTCACACAGGCAAACTGCAAGACCGGAGACCCCGGCTTATATTGGGATAATGGAAAAGAAAAAGGAAACAACGGCGATTATAGAGGTTATTTTGGGGGTATATAGGAATAATGGAAGAAAATGGGAACTACTTGTACTGTAGTATATCTAAGGGAAGAAACTCATGCCACCCCTGACAAGTCTCCTTCTCTCAAGACCAGCGTGAGCTTTTTGGGTTGCCAAGGTGTAAATATAGTGACAGTAAAAGTACTAATAATAAATCATAGCAATAGTAATAGTAAGGGTAATAGTAATAAGAATAACGGTAATAGTACTGATAATAGTGCGAGTAATAGTAGTAATGGTAATACACAAAAGCAATAATAGCGCTAGTAATAGTAGTAGTAGTAGTAGTAGTAGTAGTAGTAATACTGATAGGAAAAGTAGTAGTAATAGTCATAGTAATAGTAATGCTAAAAGATGAAGGCTTCCCTACATCCTCTGCCCATCAGCTCCATCGCCGAGTCGGAGGAACCATAATTACTTAGGCTATATACTTCTTGGTAGACCGAACCTAATCAAACATGCAACTTGCAAAAAGCCTCAAAGTGCAGCTGTCCATGAGGGCATCCAAGTGGAGATAATCTCAACGGACAAGTGAAAAGCAAAAAGTCTAAATTTGCAGCTGTCTGTGAGAGGACCAAAAGGGAGATAATATCAATTGAAAAGTAAAAGAACCACCGGACCTGAATCCTCCCATATTCAGAAGTTGCCAGTAGTGGCCAACACCATATCTTAGCCAGTAAGCCCTACACAATTTGCAGAGCAGGACAAATGCTGGCTTCAACCCGACTCCGTAAACCCTGAGTGGGAAAACGGACTGAGCGAGATCAAGAGTCTGGTAAGGTAAGGACGACTCCACAGCACGCGTAGCTCCGAAGCCACCGCCAGAAAACCGCCCAGGCTGTAGATGCCACGTGTCATGAGGTCCTGGAGCTTGGTTGTGAGCTCAAGAAGGCTCAAGGCTATGGCCCAGTTAGGCGCAGCTTGTGCACTGCTTGTAGTCAACTTCTGGAAAAGGGTGCCAGGGTGCTACTATGTGGGCCCTCAACAACTCAAGACATCCCCGCAGACTGCATCATCGGCCCGATACGCTGCAATGTTCAGGAATTTGGACTTACGGTCGCTGAGCAGAGAGCAACGGCAGCACCAACCCCAGGGTGATGGCAGTTCTCTCTAGAATCTAGAAGCTAAGGGCTCAGGTTGATTGTTGTTATAAGCGGGAGATAAGGAGAACAGCTGCAGCTGTAAGTTAAACCAGGATACTTGATGTCTGACTTACGCTGCAGCTGTTGTGATGCCTTGGATGAAAAGCAGCACTTCCTACCTTTGTACCGAATGGTTCTTTCACTTGTCGCTCTTTACCCAAAACCGCTGAAACCCAAACCGCAAGCACTTGGCTCAGGCTTCCCAGTACAGAAAAATTCTATATCATATTACGATATACTACCATATATATATGAGATTATGATATACAATAATATACTATAATATATTTCAGAGGTCCGTTCCGTTCCCTTGCCATGCTCTCAACCTGCTTTCGGTCGATTGTGTCACTCTTCCGTAAGCTTTCGTTGGAACGCTTCATGGTCCCGACATTGCTCCCAGGGGCTTGGTGGGGCGGACTGAGCGGGAAGGTGTGTCCCTCAAACATGCCGCAAAATTATGTAATCTGTAGCCCTAAGGGTCCAAGTACCCAATAATCATATACTTACCCAAAACCTGTACTACAATTACTATTACCAAAACCCTAAGTACCCAATTATTGGGTACATGGACCCTTAGGGTAGTATAGGGACACCCTTCTGGTCCACCAAGATGTGCACGATGTATATACACTCGTCAATAATATCCTACGTCACCAAAACCATTGCCAAGAATATAGAGGTTCAGGTTTTTAGTGCCTTCAATCCACAATCCTTTACTCTAAGCACTAAATCCTTAGGCCTATTCCCGAAACTAAGGGCCTAGGCAAACTATTATTGGGTTAAGGTTTGGGGTCTACCAATATTGATATTATTCTGAGTATCATATTCCTACTGCCCTAAACTCTAAACCCTCAGGCCCACATAAACTTACCATTACTTAGGGAAGGGTTCTCAAACTCCCTGAATCCCTGCAATTTCTAAATTCAGAAATGCTAAGCTCACAAATCCGCCACCAAACCCTAAGTAGTGAAAATAAACCCTAAACCTTAAATCCCAAAACCCTAAACCCTAGACCCTACTTCTAAAACATAAACCCACTTTTGGTGGCATCCCAGGGGCTGGGTCCGCTTGGTTGATGCAGGCCACGTCCAGGAAGCACATCTCTTTGGGCTCCTGAGAAGAGGGTTTAAGGTTTGGGGCTTAGGGCTTTGGGTTTAGGGCTTAGGGTTGTTTAGGGAGAAGATATAATCCCCATTAAATAGAAAGAATATGGGGTTTATATTGGATAGTGGAAAAGAAAATGGAAACTACTATTTAGGGTTTAGGGTATAGACCCGCTTGAGTAGATAGAATATGGCTTTGGGTACATTATGTTAAGGTCCCCATATACCCCATATACTATCTACTTAAGGGCACTATATACCTTCAAAGGGGATGTCGGTGTTACATAGGGGTATATAAGGATAGAGGGTAGGACGCATTGCAGGCCCTTTTTTGCGCGCAAATGATGCGTTTTTCTTAAGGATATATCTAGAGGGGTATAGGGTTTAGGGTTTTCCCAAGAAGTAGGGGTACTGGGGATATATTTGGGATACGGATGGACAAGAAAGTGGAAGCTACTAATCAGGGTCCAAGGTTTAGGGTTTGCTAAAATTCAGGGTACCAGTTTGGGGCTCCCGTAATAACGTATTTGGGGGTGTAGCACTGTTTTGGGGTCCCCTTATTCTTACTGATGGA
The DNA here is from genome assembly GCA_905231905.1 of Symbiodinium pilosum. NCBI lineage: Eukaryota > Dinophyceae > Suessiales > Symbiodiniaceae > Symbiodinium > Symbiodinium pilosum. The sequence continues at coordinate 18,608 of CAJNIZ010003939.1, forward strand.
AACAATTCTATATGAGATGAATGTTTGAAAGCAGACCTCTCCAAGCCCCAAACTGCTGGGACTCTTGGCTTAGGGTGTCGGGCTCTGGGTTGAGATTTGGTTTAGGGTTTAGGTCATCATGCCACAAGGGCTATGTTGCATACCTATACGGCTACTGGCTTACAAGCTTCTCCCAAAACTGGGGGAACGCATATTCGATGTCTATGTTTGGGCATTGTCACGGAACTTTCCAACTGGTACACCTGCATAATCCTGCATACATAAGGCTTTGGTATCCTAAATCCTTTACCTTGGATCATGCAGCCCCTCAGTGCAAGACAAAGCTTCCCTCCCACATGTTGCCCAGCTCGGTATGTACGGTGAGGCCAGCAATCCAAAAATCGAGCCAATAAGGCCACCCATCCAGACTGCCGGTCCTGGCGTTTTTTGGACTAAGGGCCTTGGTTTCGAGTAGCTAGCATGATGAGTATCCGGCTGCAGGCGAGCGTTGAGGACAGGAGTGAAGCAGTATGCTTCGTATCACCCTTCTCATCCAGGTTACGACTGGATCGTGGTGCTGCTACCACGGTTGCCAATGCTGCTACTACAGCTACTACTGATACAAGTGGCGGCGGCGGCGGCGGCGGCGGCGGTGGTGGTGGTGGTGGTGGAGCGGCGGCGGCGGTGGTGGCGGCGGCAGCGGCGGCGGCGGTGGTGGCGGTGGTCGTGGTAGTAGTAGTGGCAGCAGCAGCAGCAGCAGCAGCAATAATCATAGTAATACGAGTAGTAATACTATTACTGCTCCTGTGCCGGTACTGCTACAGCTGCTACTAGCTACAAATGCGACACCTGCGACTGCTAATGGTGCTACTGCTGCTGCTGCCACCGCCACTGCTGCTGCTGCTGCTACTGCTGCTGCTACTGCTGCTGCTGTCAGGATCCTCACGAGCATTGCTCCACATCCTTATAACTTACAAGCAGCTGCACCAGGAAGTGCCGTTGCTGTTTATGAGTATTCCAATCCAAGCTGTACCTTTCCAACTGATTTTCTCTCTGTTCCGCACATCTTTCAAATAGCGGTTTCCCAAAATCATGTCTTTCAAACACCAAGGGGCCAAAAGGGGTGCCTCTGCACCCCAAGGAACTAGCATCTTTTCTCAAAGGACGTATCTTGTTGAAAGCTGATGGGCTTGTGATTGCCAGCATTCTGCTAGCCCTGGCAGACAATGCATTTAAGGTCGTGTTCAGGAGGAGACAACTTTCCAACAACAACATCTCTTGTCCCAGCATCCGTAAACCTTCAACGCTGAGCCTTACATCAGACCCTGAACCCTGAGCCCCAAATCGCCAATGGTCCTGCTGGCACCATCTTGGGGATGTCCAGGGCAGCGTCCAGAACAACACCAGCAAGCACCTTCAAATATCTTAAACCGCGTTTAGATATGACATGGGTGCAGAACCAATGCAGGGTCTTCAGGCAAATATGAAAGCTACGTCTTGCACACATGCTGCAGGTTCTGGTTTCTGCTGCAGATGGACAGTTCAAAAAAGCTTGCTGTCCACTATGGTCCCTTTAGCCCCTCATGTTCAGGATACAGTTGCACCATCACGCCTGTGATTTCTCCATAAAGGTTTAGTATCTGGAAAGAAATCAGGGAAGCAAACATGTCAAGGCACCCCTAGCAGCCATCCGATCAAGAAGTTGTAGGACCCGAGCTGCACCACCAGCGCGAGGACCTTCAATCATGTAGGCTTTGGAGCACGCAATCCTGTTACGCACACTTGGGGGGAGCTACTGGGGTCAAGGCGCTTGATCTGCCGCCAAAATTGTCCTTCCAAATTATGTGGCAGTCCCCGAAATGCCCCGCAGCCATTGGCGGAGCTCCAGCCCGCAAGTGCCCTCAATCCTCAGCCTTTTACTCAAATGGTAGTTTCCCTAAATAGGGGGACCCCAATATAGACCCAAATATACTGTAGTCCTTATTATAGGGACCCCCAAAAGGGTACCCCTAATTTTGGGCAACCCCCACATAGACTACAACATTTAAGTAGTAGTTTCCATTTTCTTTTCCATTATCCCTCTATAACCCCTATATAACCTTAATATGACCCCCTGAATAGTATGGGCGTTTGTTCTGACCAGGTGAACCTCAAGCCCAACGCCTGAATCACTCCTGCGCGCCTTCCGCCAGCCGCGCGTGTGCCAGGTGTGAGACAAGAAGATATCCAGCCTCCCCGTTGCGTGGATGTGCGCATTGCGGGTTTTGGGATTAAATTGCAATTACTTTACGCGTTTAAGCCAAGCTTAACCCAAAAAAGCGCGGGCCCTGAACACTGGAAATCTTAAACCGTGCGCTCCGAGCCCTAGACCCTCCTACCAAGACTCCCAATCCCTGAGCCCTCTAAACCCTAAACCCTAAACCCTTAACTTCAAACTTCCAACCTAGAGCTCCTAGACCTAAATCGACCCGGGACTGCCGGGTTGGTAGGGTTTTAGAATGTGGGCTTAGAAATTGTATGGGAGTTTCCCAAAAGGGGGACTAGACCGTAAACCCTAAGCCCTAAATAGTCGTTTCCCTTTTCCTTTCCAGTATCCCTATATAACCCCAATATTGAAAAGGCAAAGTGATTGCCAGCCTCTTGACTTGTTGAGATCTCTGCCAAAGGGATGCCCGCTTTGCCTCCGCCAAGTCTTTCACATGAGCTATTGTCTAAACTCCTAGTATCCCCCTTTCTAACCCTTAGTCTAGTCCCCCATATAAGCACTGTATAACCCTTCAAGGAGTTTTCACGATAGCTCACGTACAAACGAACAAGGTCTGTCGGTGCAGGGATTTTGCTTCACCCACAGCCTCCTGTGTCTTCCTCTTTGGGTAGTAGACTACCCAAGACACAGATAATCACACACCGAGAAAGGAAGTACATAAGAGCCCTTGGGTAGGGTGTAGTTACACAGTATACTGCGACCCTACACCTTGAAGCCTCGAAATCCTAGGCCAAATCAGATGCAGCCCCAGTCTGCGGCTCCAAATCCCTAGCCCCACCCCTCATCCGCAACTGCCTCTGGAAGGTCTATAGGTGAAGTGACCCACAGCTTTCCCAGTCTGCGCAACGACGCCCTTAACGGAATCCTTGGTTTCACGTTTATAGGACATCTGAGTATGACAAGGGCTTGCCATCGAGGGCAACTACGGGGCTTGGCTTGCGGACTTAGGGAATTCGTTTTGGAAGTTACAAGCAAAGCTAAGGCCACCACTGCAAAGATGGCAACATGCTGACAAATTATGATTTTATTTACCGGCTTTGAAGTTAACGGTCTAGGGGCATGGTTCCGTTCGAGGCATTGGACAGAAACTCTGCCTCAGCGATTGGAAAACTCAGCATGCAACAAGATCCTTATCAACAAACTTCTCAGATTGCGGTGGCAGACCTTTTCCCAAGAAGCTCCGAAAAGGTGCGGGTCTTGAGTGGCCTTTACTATGCTTTATGGGCCGAAACAACAGCTTTTGCCCCAATTTAAGGTCTTGACGTGCCCTTCATAGCCCTAAATCCTAAACCGTAAGCGCTTACCAGGGAGTATCATCAAAGTCACTGAAATCTAGAAAGTGCTCAGAGCTCCTGAAAGCTCCCAGGATCAACTCAAGGGCGCTCCAGCAGTTAGCTCTATATATGCAAGACGTTAGGTGGACCCCCCACCCAGTAATAGTGACTATAAGGGATAATAGGGATTACATTAGGGTCCTTGCTGGTGTGAACCAGCAGGCTGTGAGGAAGTAGACAACAGTGGAGTGATCAGTTCCCTATAATCGCTCCCTTCTTCCAGCATGGACATGGCTGACACAGTAGCAGAGGCTTTTTACGCGCAAGTAAACACGAAGAATCTGAAAGTCTTGGTCATGTATTGCTATGGATG
>CAJNIZ010003940.1:0-10525 GCA_905231905.1 Symbiodinium pilosum
CAGGCCGCTTCAGGGGGCTCCAGGGCCTGCAGGGGCCTCCAGGGGGCTCCAGGGGGCCCCAGGGGCCTTCAGGGGCCTTCGGGGGGTCCAGGCGCTTCGAGGGGCCCGCCCTGAGGCTGGATGCCTCGGCGAATATTTGGGTCATAGTATTTCTGATATAGGTTTTGGGCAAGTATATGATTGTTAGGTAGCTGGACCCTTAGGGTAAGCCCGAGAGAATACAAACTTTAACCAAGCGCCAAAGTCAGCTGAGTAGTACTTAATTTGGGGATACTATGGTACCCAATGTAGAGTAAGGTTACATCCTTTTTTTGGGTATAATGTCCTATAGAAGGAATATAATCTTACTAGATGTCGACCCTGAGAAGTTGCAGCCTTGCAGGACACAGCCATGCCGTTGCGGATCATGCCCTCTGCCCAGCGGTTAAGGTTTACCTGAACCCCAAAAGTATGTAGAATAATGGCCTTTTGGGCTATATTACCCCAAAAGTATGTAGAAGAATTGCCTTTTGGGCTATATTCAGGGGTTTGGGGCTATTATTTTACCTTCTTTGGGGGTCCAGGTAGGGTTTAGTTCGGCTCAGGATGAAGGCTTCAGGGTTTAGTCCCTAAACCCTAAAACCCTAAACCCTAAACCTGTACCTGGACCCTGGATGTCCTTCCTCTTTTGGGTTATGTCCTATAAAAATGTTGTAGGGTATACCCCCCAAAAAGGTAGGACATCCAGGGTCCAGGTAGGGCTAGGGGTGGAGCATGAAGGGCAGTTGCTTTTTGGTTTTTCTTTTCCGCCTTTGGCCTGCGCAGGGCCGGATTTCGGAGGTTGGGAGCCGCCTTGTAGTGCCTTGATGGCCCTTAACGGCGTGCGTGCAGGGTTTAGGGTGTAAGGTTTAGAGTTTGCGGTTTAGGGTTAAGAGAGTGGGGTTTAGGGTGTAGATAAAGCACGGAAGTGCCCAATATCAGAACAAGATCGCCATATACCCCATATTCTATCCACTTAAGGGGGGGCTCGATGATGTGAAAGTACTGGGATGCCTAGGCTCTCAGATCAGCTTTGCTGGAAGAAGCTCTAGGAGGTTCAGAAGCGTAAAAGATGATCAAGGTAATGGAAAAGAAAATGGAAACTACTATAAAATAATAGGGTATATATTGGGGTGCTAGTTTAGGTTTTTTTCTTAGGGTTTAGGGCTTAGGGATGTTAAGGGTTCATGGGGTGTAGGGGCTGTAGGGTGGAGGTTCAGGGTACATACACCCACGGAATGCTAGGCTAGGAACGCTAAGCCCAAAACCCTAAACCTAAGACACTCTGCTTTCAGGAGCGTACGTAAAATATTCTGCTTTTTAGCGAGCAAACTTCTTGTAATCCATCAGAATTCCGGAATGTTAACGGGAACCCCCAATCAGGGAACCCGAAGAATATAGTGGAAATACAATAGGGAAAAACTGACCAGGGTCCTTAAATTCGCATTATATGCCTACTAAATCTTTGGGGTTCCATATTTGGGGTCCCCATTGCAGTCCTTGTGTACGTTCCTGCACCTAACCCTAAGGGTCCAAGGACCCAAATACTGGGGTTTTAGGGCCCAAATACCATCAATAGTGTAGTATTTGGGCCCTGAAACCCTATTTTTGGGATCCTTGGACCCTCAGGGTAACCCCCTAAACCCTAAACCCTAAACCCAGGGTCCCTCAAGGCGAGAGGCAACGGGTCCAGAAGCATTGAGTCGAGGCGTGCTCTACTCGATGTGTGATTTATTCTTCAAGTCTATATGAGCCATAGTCTCAACTCCTTAAAGGGGGGTTATATAGGGAACTACTATAGGGGTTATTCAGGGAGATACTAGGAGTTTAGACTAAATTCATACATACTTTGGGCCCTAGAGTGTATAAATGATAGCTACTTCGGCCGATTCCGATAGCCCAGGCTTATGACGTAGAAACAGCTTCCCTGGCCTGGTCCCTGGCCGAGTCCGCTTTCTGTACAGCTGCCATTCGAAACACTTTCCTTGACCTGCTTCCCCAACCCTAAACTCTAAGGTTTTGGGTTTAGGGTCAAATGCTACCTAGACCCCCCAAGTAGCCTCTATAGACCCTAAATATCCCCAAATAGAAGCTACATAGACCCCATTTTAGGGTACTTGGCGGGTCTAGGTAGACCCTAAACCTTAGACCCTAAACAGTCAACCCTCAAGCCATCACTCGCACACTCTAATCCCGTAAACCTTGACCTGTCCGCGCCCTACACCCCAAATTCTAAACTGGGTTGTTGCTAAGGAGCTTAATGTGAGTTTACCAAAGATAGGATACTTTATCATTCGCTTTATACACATAACATGGCAACTTAACCGCTAAACTCTTAAGCCTATACCCTATGTACCCAAAATGGTAACCTAAACCCATAACCCTTTATACCCATAATACGGTAACTTGGTTTAAGGTCCTTAACAGCAACTCAGTAAATCTCATCCTTCAGCACCCCACACCCTAATCCCTAAACTCTAAAATGAACCCTAAACCCCCTGGACCCTAAACACTAAACTCTAAACCTATACCCTCCTAAACCCCAAACCCTCCTTTATCCTCCTACACCCTAAACACTTCTAAACCCTAAACCCTAAACCTGAACACGCTTAGGCTCGGGCCACCAGCCTTCCAGCGCTGGCGCCATCAGGTCCCTGGTCCCCCCCCAAAAGTATGTGGACCTAGGAATTTAGGGATTGAGGGCTTAGAATTTAAAACCCCAAACCCTAAATCCAAAGCAACAAGCCCTGAACCCGAAACCCTAAACCTTAAATGAGGGTTTAGGGTTTCGGGTTCAGGGTTTGTTGTTTCGGATTTAGGGTTTATAATTTGGGATTTAGGGTTTAGGATGTAGGGTTAGGGTTACCTGAGAACTCTGAGAGTATGTAGACAAATGGTTTGCGGTCTGCGTACGGGCTATGGGATTCTTTGGTCCAGATACGGGCATCGGCGCGGGGGCGCAGGCGTTGAGGTTGATTGATACTACGGATCAGGTGGTACTTACAATGCCAAGCAACAATTCGAGTCTGTGCTATGCTACGACCGCAAACATTCTATCAAATACAACAGCACGTGTTGGTAGTTGTACTGCAGAGTCTTTTCCAGTTACACGCTGGGTATGCGACCTTGTGTTGCACAGAAGTACCAGCACGCAGTTCCAACATTCGGGGAATAGACTTGCCCATTTGAACGTGCCTCTTGTAGCGCATGTCACTTGACCTCTGGAATTCTTGCAATTTGTTTCTAGGCGCTCGCTTGTTGACCAGTTGAAGGACTTTAAGGCAGACAAAGGTCGATTTTTTGCTCCTTGTCACTTTCCACCAGGCGTGAATGTCAGTGCTGGCACCAAGGCCCATTTCGGGCGCAGGTGTGCCACGAAGTCTTGTTAAAGGGGTGTAGAATGACTTCCCTCCACCACCGACACAGTCTCAAGCCGTGGGCAGTATAGGAAGCCGTGTGTGGTGAGAATATCAGTTATATAAGGGGCCTTTCAAAAAAAGAGAACCCATTGTAAACCTTGATATACTATGATCCCTAAACCCTAAACCTATGATCCCTAAACCTATGATCCCTAAACCCTAAACCTATGATCCTTATCATAGGGATCCCCAAGAAGGGCCCCTAACTTTTGGAGCCTTGAGTTCCTTTTTTAACAGTCGGCCCAGACCGAGAGCTTGATCCGCAGTGGAGAACACTATGTCGCGCCGACTTGTAGGGTCAAGTGCCACAGGGTCTATGGTTTAGGGCTCTAGGGTTAAGGTTTAGGGTTTAGGGTGCACCGGTCGGATTCTGGGCGACAGGAACAACACACCGAATCAACCCTAAACCCTAAGCCCTAAACCCGGAGCCCTAAACCCTAAAACCTAAGCCCTAAACCCTAAGCCCTAAGCCCGGGTGTCTGCAACTCTCAAAGGTTGGCGACCTTCTTCGGTCTGGCATCTTGCCTGCACTTCTTGGGTTGCACTGGGGTGTCTCCAATGTTAAGGGTTTACAGGGCTTAGGGCTCAGGGTTTAGGGCTTAGGGTGCTTAGGGCTAGGGTTTAGGGTTTACGGTGCTTTGGGTTCAGAGCTCTGGGTTTAAGGCTTTAGGGCGGGGGGCTTAGGGTTTAGGGCTTAGGGTTTAGGGCTTAGGGTTTAGGGTTTAGGGCTTAGGGTGCTTGGGGCTTAGGGTTTCGGGTGCTTAGGGTTCAGGGTTTGTATCGGGTCATTTATTGAGACCTCCGCAGTCCGCAGGAAACTTTCGGGATGGTGGAAGACTTTGGGTCATGCCTTGACAGAGGCGGACAACAGCCTAGATCTCAGGAGCACATGGCTTGGAGGCAGTCATTTAGATTGGTGTTTCCTACACCGCCTACACCGTAAACCCTAAACCCTCAAGCCCTAAACCCTAAGCTCGAAACACTAAACCCTCAACTAAAGAACTTCAGGAATGCACTGGCACAGAGCTGTTGGATCTACTTCTAAGGGTTCTGATGTCCCTAGACTGGGTTTAGGGTTTAGGGGGTAAACCCTCATCCCTAAACCCCGAGGCACTCGTGGCCTCGTGTCCTTCTCGCAGACCGCGGCCCCTCCTGTTGATGAGAAGGCGCGTGAAAGTCGAGTCGTGGCACATGTACTTTCCCTGGGGATCCAAGTCTATCCCTAAGGGTCCAAGGACCCAAATAGTAGGGTTTTAGGGCACAAATACCATAATATTAATTGTATTTGAGCCCTAAAACCCTACTATTTGGGTCCTTGGACCCTTAGGGCTACAGATCCTGCGGGATTTAGGGTTCGGGTTTACGGATATAAAGTATACAGATAACATTTACTTTGGGCATTAAAGTCTACACATGTTACCGACATTGCGCCCTAAACTCTATAAATGTGACCTACATTTGGCTATATTGATTTTTAGGGTTTTCTTTTGGCTCTGAATGACTACTTCTCATTAATTTGTCATGGTTCCTCGTCGTCATCATCACATCATCAGCATCATCGTCTTTTTCGTCTCCACATTAATCCCTTGTCCTGGAAGCCTTAGCCCTAATCCCTAAAACCTCCTCCCTAAACCCTCAACCTGGAACCCTTAACCCTTTAGAACCCCTCCCTATTAGAATATCGTAGTTTCCATTTTATTGTCCACTATCCCTATATAACTATGTGCAGTACCCCCATATAACCCTAAACTTTAAACGGGTCCTTGCCCCTCAACCCTGAACCCTGAACCCTAAACCCTTGACCTTAAACGCGTCCTTGCCAAAGCCGATACCTGGAGGATGCGGACGACAGCTTTCTCAGTGCGGAGGTGCTTGCGTAGATGCAGGGATTCTGCTTCTACCTACTGTTTGCTAGGATCAGGGTTTAGGGTTTAGGGCCTAGGGTTTAGGGTCTAGAGATTGGGCCGACCTACAGGCCGCTATGTAGTTTCTTTTTTGCGGGGTCTGTTGTGGGCTTAAGGGATCCTAACATCTACATGTAAGCCCTTCTTGGGTATGAAAGCCTAAGCCCTATATGTCTCGGTATAACCTCTAAAAACCCTAAACCCTTAAAAGCAGTACTAGACTGTTGTTGTTTTTTAATGTTATTCTTTTAGCTTGGGGCTGGGTGTCAAAAACACGTTGCCTCTCAGGTTTTGGATTTAGGACTTGTTCCAATTCGGGGTTCAGAGTTTAGGGTTGAGAGTTCAGGGCCTGGGCCCAGGATTTGTTCCACTTTGAGAGGTGCTTCGGGCTTGAAGCTGTGGCCTCAGGTGATCTATGGTCTAAACTCTTCAAGGGGAGCTATATAGTGTTTATTGAGGAGGATGACAGGAGTTTAGACTACAGCTCAGGTAGCGAAGCCCTGGTCCCAGGATTTGTTCAGGCCTGTCTCGGAGAGTAGTCCACGAATCAAGGCAACAAGCGTAATCCGCGCCTCTCCCTAAACACTAAAGTTTAGGCTTTAGGGTTTAGCCTGAACCCCAAAAGTATGTAGAACAACTGCTTTTTAGGCTATTTTTAGGGGTTTTCGGCCATTATTTTGCCTACTTTTGGGGTTCAGGTAAACCCTAAGGAAGTTCTATGTCGAGAGCAAGTTTCAACTCAACCTCTGGGAACATGTGGGAACTACAAGAAAACCCAGCTTCTGTCCATTGTGCTTGTCAACAAAAAGGGGTTTCGGGCCGGTTACGGCAAACCCAAAACCTTTTTATAGGGTTTAGGGTACAGGGTTGGCAAATCCTGAACCCTCTCAAGGTAGCTTAAGTTTCTTGGCAGCAACCCTGTCTTTTCTGAACCGCTTCAGTTTGGCATGGGCGTTACGCGCACGAAGGTGCGCGGGAATCGGACTTGGTGTGGTTGTGTCTAGTAGACAGGGATGTTTTGGTTTAGGGCTTGGATGTTGAGGTTTGCTGAAGGTTCATGGGAGCCAGGAACAATGTATAGATGGGCTTAGAATCACAGTCATAGGCCACTAGTTGAACTTATGTAGGTTAGGCCGGTCAGAAGTAGGGTTGTAATCTGTGGGGGCTTTTTTCATGAGTCCTCAAGTGAGAGGTTCCCTTTACATAGGGGGACCCCAATATATAGATCCCAATACATTATAGTCCTTATTCTTACAGGGGTCCCCAAAATGGTACCCCTAATTTTGGGAACCCTCAAGTAGGTAGGGGCAAACGAGGCTTTGGGCTTCCAGGTAAAGATTACGGGGTCGGCTGTCCATCCAAATAGCCCTGGATGTTGTAGAGTTCAGGGTTTAGGTTTAGGGTTTACAGTATAGGGCTTAGGGACCTAAACCCTAAAAGGCCCGAATTATTTTTCGTAGTGAGATAGGGTTAGAGTTGAGGGCTTAGGGCCCTAAACCCTTAAAGGCCCCAACTCGCTCTTATTAAAGATTTAGGTACCCGAGACTATGCAGTTGCCCAGGAATGCGTTGCATGAGCGTAAGCTGCAATGTGTACCGGGGCACTACGATCTCTAGGGTTTAGGGCATACTTAGAAAGCCTAGTTACCCATAATAATGGGCTATTTCAACCCAAAGTAGTAGGAAATCAGGGGGAAGTAGACCATAATTGGGCAAAGTTGCCTATCATTCTGGGTAACTGGCTTTCTGGGTAGGGTTTAGGGTTTTTGGGGTTTAGGGCTCAGGGTTTCGGGTTGTTGGGTTCAGCCTAACCCTAAAACCAAGTCACTAAACTCGAAACCCTGCAGACCCTATACCGTTTATGGGTTTAGGGTTTAAGGTTGGGGCATGGCAAGCATGATGTGCGCAAGTAAATACATGAGCTATAGTCTGAACTCCTTATCGGGATTATATAAGGGGGTTACATGGGGGACTACTATAGGGATTATTAAGGGGGATACTAGGAGTTTTTACTGCAGATCACATAGGTATTGTTGTTTGGATCAACCTGGGAGGCTGCGTGTCTGGCTGAACCTTCTAGGGTTCAGGATTTAGGGCTTCATGTTTATGGTTTAATCCTATAAACCCTCACACCCTCAATGCTAGTAGTCCCAACCCTTCTTCATATCCAGAGCTGTATTGCAGGCGGGACCGCAAAGGGTACCATGATTTGGACAACCCCTGAGCCCCCCCACAAAAACTTGCACTACAGTCTCTATGCACCGAAATCCCGTCCCAAAATATCCAACCCTAAACCCTAAGCCCTGAACTAAAAACCCACACTTAAGGCGCTAGATCCCTGAAATCACGGAATGGAGCCGGGGACTTTCCAAAATCGCCCGCTGTGCATCCCCAACCGACATAACAGTGTCCTGAGTGGACAACTGGGTTTAGGGTTCAGGGTTTAGGGATATGGTAGGTATTTTCCTTGTTGATTTCATAAGGACTCTATATACTGGTACATTTAAAAGGGCCCCAAAGGCAAACCAAAACACGCCTTCTATTTGAGGAGTCTTGCAAATTGGCAAACAGTACTGTACCTGGGCCGCATAAGGTCAAATTGTGGCCCCCAAAACCACCAAAAATGAGCCCAACAGGCCATGTTTCTACAGATCTTGGGATAAGACTACCCTAAGGCTCTCAGGACTTATAATGTAAGGTTGCCCGAAGACCATAATCTAAAAGGCTTTTGGGCTATTTTGAGCCTTAGGGCCTCCTACAGTTGTGCCTGCTGCAGGGCGAAGTGCGAGTCAGCTCCATCGAGCTCCCAGCATATAGCGCGGCGGAGGCAGGATGCGCAAATCCCATCCGCAGCAGCCGCAGAGGCTTCTCCCACATTTCTGTAGCCTCCTTAGGAACTATTGTTTGAGTTCCATTATAAGTAAAACCCTATGAGGTTACAAAAAATATTACTTTAGTTTCATTAAGAGGTCTAGGGGGATTGCAGATTCCAGGAAGTTCAAAAGAAGGGCTCACTGCCCAAAAGACTAGGTCCGGCATAACCCTAAACCCTGAACCCTAAACCCCCCCAAGAGGATCCCCTAACGGGGTTTAGGGTTTAGGAGCTTCGGGATTTGAGGGGTTTAGTGTTTGGGCTTTAGGGTTTAGGGTACGGCTTAGGCACTATCCAAAAAAACATCCACAGCAACTGCAACTTTAATGGGAACCCCAAACCGGGAGCCCCAAGAATATTTTTTGGAAATAATAGGCTCATATCTAGCAGGGTTTTATATTCATATTATGTTCCTACTCGTTTCTTGGGGTTCCCTGATTGGGGTTGCCTTCACGTCCTTTTAACATATTTGTTCAGTACATGTGTTGTTACAAAAGCGAACTACTGATGGAATGTCCTCATTTTAGCCTAAACCCTAAACACTAGGGTTGCCAAGATCATGGCGAACTTGAAATCGATTCCCTAAACCCTAAACTCTTTCCTGAGCCCGTGAGGCCAGAAACCACGGAGCAAGAGTTGGTTTAGGCTTTAGAGTCTATGGCTTAGGGTTTAGGGTTTGGGGTTGAGGGTTTAGGGTTTGGCCGCCTGCCATGACTAGGTAGCAAGTGGAGGTTCGCTTGTGCGGTCTTCGGCATACTGAGCAAAGCCCAACCCCAAACTTTAGACCCTAAGCCCCCAAATGCACCCAAACCCTGAACCTTAAACCCCCAAACCCCAAACCGTTTAGGGTTTCGGGCTTGGGGAGCCCAAACCCCAAACTTTAAACACAAAATAGTAGTTTCCATTTTCGTTTCCATTTTCCCAATATAACCTCGATAAACCCCCAACATCACCCTAATATTGCCCCACTGGGTAAAACTTAGATGGACCCTAAACCCTAAACCTTAAATTAGTAGCTAGCTTCCGTTTTCTTTTGCATTATCCCAAAACCTTCGCTATGTAGCTTAGATGCCCAGGCCCCTGGGAGGATCTAAAAGTTAGATCCCCTATATAAAGCCATAATAACCCCTATATAATTCCCCATGGTCTTCTAGGGGATCTAATTTTTAGATCCCTTTGGGGGTTTGGGTGGAGGTCCCTGTGAGCTGGTTCCTCTTTGCTCGGGGCTTGAAGCCAATGGTTCGTCTGCAGCCCATTGGCCAGGGCCTTAGGCTTTGCACCTCTGGTCTTAGGCGTAGGGTTTGGGGTTTAGGGTTTTAGGGTTTTAGGGTTTGGGGTTTAGGGGTTCAAGGGTTTAGGGTTTGGGGTTTGGGGTTTAGGGTTTAGGGGTTTAGGGGTTTGGGGTTTAGGGTTCAGCGTTTAGGGTTTGCGCCTTCGTCTTACTGGTTGTTGGGACGGAGGGTAGGGATCCTTTTCGTTACCCGCCCTAGGCGTGGGCCAAAGGCATAGCCCGCAAACCACAACGTTGCAGCGCACAAAGAATATCCAGCGGCTTCTATGTCGCTCCTTTTTAGATTCGATCCATTTTCTTTTCCATTATCCCTATAAAAAAACCTCTATATTCCCTATTATGTGATAGTAGTTTCCAATTTCCTTTACATTATCCCACCTAACTGAGGACACAAAGATATAGTGTGTTGTAAGCGATTCCAGTATACGACCCACGAAGGCACTACAGAAGATGACCTGGCTGCAGAATTTTTCAATGAATGCAAATTGAGAGTACGCCAGGGTTTAGGGTTTAGTGTCATGCAGAGTGCGTGGGGGGCTTTCTGCTTTTGCAGTGTCTTAGCCGCAACCCAGAAAAAGGAACACGACACTTGCCCCAAAGGGTCCATGTAGCTATACAGTATATACTTGGGCCCTAAAGTAGGTATATGGGAACCCCTTATACCCCAAATATATACTTCAGATGGACCCTCCACCCGGTAATAGCGACCGGAACGGATAACAAGGACTATACTAGGGTCCTTCTACTAGTAATACCACTCTTGAATGGTGCTTGGTCCTTCTAATATAGACTATACCCCTAAACCCTAAAACCACATGCCTACATGGACCCTTCGAATTTTCAACAGCTGGAAAGGTACCGGATTTACGGAGGGCCGAGCCTTTCCGCAGCTTTCATCCCTCTTGGAGGAGGCGGTTCAGGGTTTAGGGTTCAGGGTTTAGGGTTTAGGGTTCAGGGTTTAGGGTTCAGGGTTTGCTTTGATGTTGCCGTGCATCATGTGATGATTGAGGTCAATGATCCTT
>CAJNIZ010003940.1:10625-22498 GCA_905231905.1 Symbiodinium pilosum
TAGGGTTCAGGGTTTAGGGCATCAGCTGTCTAAAGGCAGACGTAGAAAACCACTGTTTCGGGTCATGTCTTGACTGTAGTTTTTCTTGGGCTCCCCAAATGCCCACAGACCCCAAGCCTTGATCCCTAAGCCCTAAGTTGTAATCCCTAAGCTCTAAACCCCATAGGCTCAAAGGCCCATTGGCATAGGTATTTGGCAGGTCTATGCTGACGAGTTGTCTGCAAAAACCCGAAACATAAGATTGTACATAAAATCCTATAGGTACATGGATAAATCTTTTTCATCCATCCCGACAGAAGCCTGTATGTTTGGGTTTGGGGTCCACAGGGTTTAAGGTTTATAGGTTTATAGGGTTTGGGGCTTCGGGTGTATAGGGGGCTTATACTTTTGAGAGACATGCCATGTGGTCGGCTTGCAAAACGTCAGCACACCTTAAACTCTAAACCTTAAAACCCAAAGCCTAATCCCTAAACCCTAATGCCTAAACCCTAAATACTAATCCCTAAACACCCTAAACCCCAAACCCTAAAACACTTCCTGTCAAGATTAGGGCGTGCTTACCATCACTGTTGTGAAGCAAAGTTGGCACCCGGGGCATGCTCAAGCATTTAAAGTTTTTTAGACCCCTTAAACCTAAGATCCTCAGGATTTAGGTTTTAGGGTTTAGGATTTACGGTTTAGGGTTTAGGAGTTAGGGTAAGACCCTCCAAGTAGCCTTAATTGGGGATATATGGCCCGGGGATGTATGGCCCCCGAAAGTGGGTACTCAGGTCGTTAGGCTGGTTGAAAGATCTAGGAACAGAGTTCGTGCAAGCAGCCTGGTGATTACCCGTTAAAGGGGTGCAAGTTCTGCCGGCAGTTTGGGCAATTCATAACCCTAAGCCCTAAACCCGAAACCCTACAATCTATAAATGATATCTACTCTGGGTCCTAAAATGGCTAAATGGTCCCTACTTTGAGCTTGCGGAATCCTCAGAAGTTTAGGGTTCAATTTAAGGTTTACCCTAAGGCTCTAAGGACTCAGAATGTAAGGCTTTTGGGCCCAAAGACCATTCTGTAACAGGCTTTTGGGGGTCTAGTTTGAGCCTCAGGGTCCTAAACCCTACACCACCCTCTGCAAGGGCAGGGGGTTGTATTTCGAAGCTTCTCTGACCATTCACAGACCGATTCGAGCATAACGAAGCGATGCTGCTACGCCGTCTTTGCCAGCTTGAGGCAGAGAACCGCGAGCTTCACAGTTGCATTAGTGCAAGGCCCTGTGGAACGCACGGCATTCGGACGCCGGCTTGTTGCGCGGCGAGCTACATCGCAGTGCTGAGACCGTCTTGGAGAACTGCAGAGGCGGTCTCTCTATGAATGCTGGGGCCAAGCCCCCTAAACCCTAAACCCCCTAAGCCCCAAACCCTTAAAGCCTAAACCCTAGTCCTAAACCCTAGACCCCTAGAAGTTGAAGGTTTCAGGTCCAAAAAGCTCACAGACTGGAATTCTATAAGCTACCCTATAATCCCAGTTTCCATTTTCTTTTCGATTTGATTCTCCATTATAGTAGTTTCCACTTCTGCTTCGTCCGCCACTCCCTGGCTCCAGGTGGCCGTGGCCGAAGAAGAGGACAGATCTGGGGATTTTTCCGTTCGGGTTTAGGGTTAAATTATAGGTACATTATAGGTATATTTTTTAAATTATAGGTATGTTATAGGTATATGACAGGTATTATAGCATATTATAGGGATATTCGTATATTTGTGTATTCATATTATAGGATATTAGTATATTGTTGTATTTATGGGTGTGTCTTTAATGGGGATTATAGGTATAGGGGATATATAGGAGTAGAAGGGCTTGGGGTCTGGGGCTTAGGGTTGAGGGTTCAGGGCCCAGAAACAAGGTTTGAGGTCTTATGGTGTCTAGATCATTGTCCCCTTATTCATGAAAACTACCAAATAGTTCCATATGGTTGTTGCTCCTAAACCCTAAACCCTAAACCCTATTATTTGTATTGGTTGCCATCGATTTCCGTATTATTCCTATGTCTTTCGGGCGTGGGGCGGACGAGTCTGAAGCAGCTGCTCCAGGGCCCATCTTCTAAGTACCCGGTTAAGGTTCAAGGGTTTGAGGGTTTAGGGTTTAGGGTTTAGGGTTTAGGGTATAGGGGTTTAGGGGTTTAGGGTTTAGGGATTAGGGTTTAGCGTGTAAGGATTAAGGTTTAGGGTTTAGAGATGAGGGATTAAGGTTTTGGGTGGAGGATTTGGGGTTGAGCCCGGTCCCAAATCTCCCAGCCCTTGTCGAGATTATCTCTTAACTTCTCAATGGGCGTCAAAGGAGGTTTAGGGTTTAGGGTTTATAGTCCCCCTTAAGTAGATAGAATATGGGGTATATGGAGATCTTGTTATCATATACCCAAAACCCAAAACCATATTCTATCTACTTAAGGGGACTATAAAGTTTAGATTCCGTGTCTTGCCATGTGTGCAGACTCAGATCTCGGGCCCCATGTCCCACAGGGTCCATGTAGGTATGTAGTGTATACTTAGGGCCCGAGGGGGTTTCCACATACCTACTTTAGGGTGTACTATATACCTACAGGGATTCCTTGGGTGTATGGGGCCCTGAGGGGTTTTATTTCCATCTGCCACATGCAACATTCAAACAGCTGCTCACACGCTGAAGACCATGCAGGACTACGATGAAGAAGATCTCGCAGCCACAGGCGCCGTTTCTGGCAACGAGCTACACAGCTAATGGTGCCCGCATAGCTTAACTTCTCTAGAGTCGGGCTTTTGATGTTGTGTTATGCATTGTCAGCACGTGCATTTTGTTCTGAATTCCCTTGCGGCGTTGCCAAGCAGCAGAACCTTTTCATCGGGAGAGTTTAGGGTAACTTGGGGAGTCACAATAGCTGCAAAGTTTGCATAGAGCACGCGAGACCTCTTGACCACAACATTTGTTGATGCTGATTTCCGATCCTCGGTTCTGGTCCTGACTCGTACCCCTAAGCCCCAAATCGGCGCGCCTATTACTCTTTCTCAAATCATTCCGGAAAACTAGCGACCAGTTTGTGAGAACGCTGACGTTCCCTTTAGCTTACCTGGGAAAACATCAAGGTGTTGTTTGCAGCTGCTGGTCTCCTTTAAAATCTTCCAGTCTCTTCAGAGGTTTTCTAAGTGTGTAGGGTCTAGGGTTGAAGGCCACGGTTTAGGGATAAGGATTTCGCGTTTGGATCGAAGATTGAAGAATTGCTTGCTGCTTTTCATGAGGCGCGGCGAACCTGGGCCGCCGAAGGAGCTGCGAAGTATGGTGTTAATCCTTTCTTTCCTTCTCGCAGGGGTACGTAGGCTTGATTAATTTAATCCTCAACTCTTAAGTAAACCCTCTTCTACTCTACTAGCTTCACCCTAAACCACGTGGTTCTGGATATATCAAAGCATACACCGACCCCTTAGCCAAGAATCTCTGTAATCAATACTTGGGTACTTGGGGTGGTACGGGGTTTGGGGGAGTATATGAACTGTAGTCTAAGCTCCTTAAGGGGGGATTACGCAGGGTATTCTGTAGGGGACTACTTTAGGGCATATTCAGGGGGGATACTGGGACTGGGAGTTTAGACTGGCTCATATGACTATTTGGTATTTGGGCCCCCAGGCTAGCTTCGCAGTCAGACGCTTTCTTGACCTTGCCGACAGTTCTGCGTCTGTTTCTCACTGACTGGTTTGTCATACCTCTGGCTAGCAAGGAATGAAGGCACGCATGATTATACTAGTCGTTTAGAAGTTTGAATTTTGTTTTCGGGGCGTTAGGGTTAGCGCCTAAGGCCTAACCCTAAACACTGAATTCTGTGGTCGTACAGAATTTCCCATAACACAGTCGTTTCTTTTCCCTTTCCATTCCTGCACATTCCCTAGTAGACAGAAGTAAGAAATTATGGCTGCCAAGCCTGAAGCTGAACCCGAAACCCAAAACTCCAATCCCCTGGTCCCCTGGTCCCTAATGTAGACCCCTGATTAACAAGCCCCCAACCCGTAATAGGGATTATAATAGGGATCCTAATATTAAGACCCTTAAAGGGAGGCGGTTTATTAATCATGGGTTACATTAAAACCTAAAACCCTAAACCTTTAACCCAAAAAGCCAATCCCTAAACCGTAAACCATAGACTCTCATCTCTCAATGTAAACATAAGCCTTAATCTCCAAACCCTAACCCTAAACCCTAAATGAACCCTGGCTCTAAATTTTCAAGATGAGAGCCCACCAGCACAGCAGCGGCTTTCAAGCCAAAGTGGAGGACGCCGGAGGAGAAGAAGATGGGCTGATCCGACCCATTAGGGTTTGGGGATTTAGGGATTTAGGGTTTAGGGTTTAGGGTTTAGGGATTTAGGGATTTAGGGTTTATAGTTTAGGGTGTGGTTTTCGTTCGTGATGGAGGTTCAGGACGTTTGCTTCTTCAGTCTCCAACTGCTTTCCAGATACCGGGTTTTCCAAAAATTCGGGGGCCCTTCTACATGTGAGCCCCCAACACGTGGATGGCAGCAGATTGGGGTCTGTGTTGCTTCGCCTATTTCATGGAAACTCCTGCATCAAATAGTTCCTGTACAATCCCCATGCAGTAAGGACCCCGCAATCCCTGTACAATACCCATGTATATCAAAGTATCCGCATAGCTGTATCCTCGTAGCCAACATGTCCTTCATGTGGGGGTTATATACGGGACTGTATAGGGGCTACCATAGGGGATAATAACTAAGAAGGATACTAGGAGCTTAGACTATGACCTTATGCGGGGAGCAGACGAGGAACTTCATGTATCTAGATCCCTACCGTGTGCAGCTTCCTCTTCTGATTGGCATGGATTGACATATCCGTACCCTAAGGGTCTAAGGACCCAAATAATAGGGGTTTAGGGGCCAAATACAATGAATATTGTAGTACAAAATCCCATTATTTGGGTCCTTGGACCGTACCCTTCATCCACTACTTCAGATGATAGCGTACACACACACACACAAACCCTAAGGGTCCAAGTACTTAATAATCATATACTTACCCACAACCTATGCCAAAATTAGTATTACCCAAATTCCATATACCCAATTATTGGGTGCATGGACCCTTTGGGAAAGGCACTCTCGCCCAGCAATTGTGATGAGATGATGCCAGGTGACCGCACAAAGTTCAGCCTTTTCTTGCGAACCTACATGAAACTGGCGGGCTACATTGATGCCGAGGCAATTTGGGTTTAGGTTTCAGGGTGTAGGGTATTGCGGCAACTTCTACGCCTGGCAGGGAGGGCATCACTTCAGCTAACGATCTCCTAAACCGCCCTCCGGGAACGATAGGCCCCCTTATGTAGATAGAAGATTGGGTATATGGGGATCTTATTACAAAATACCCGAAGCCATATTCTATCTACTTAAGGGGGACTATAGGCCCTACAGCCCCGCAAGCAGCAAGCTGAAGTCCTTACTGGCTGTGATTCTCGGCCTTTAGTGCAGTGCAGGTGGCTTCTATAGGGGTTATCTAGGGGTTCTGTTGGGGGTGTATAGGGATAGTATTTATAGTAGATTATAGCATATTATAGGTATCTTAGAGGTATATTATAGTATGTTATAGGTATCTTAAAGGTAGATTATAGTACATCATAGTATATTAAAGGTATGGTATAGTATATTATAGTACATTATAGGTATATTATAGGTATATTATTGTATGTTGTAGTCTATTGCAGTATGTGCAATATGGAGTGTGAAGTCTGCTCGAGGTCATTGCAGTTGTTGTCTTATTTTGGCTGATGACAGTTGTGGCAGGACATGCCGCTGGCGCTGGATGATGAAGATGTGCAGCAGGCTGGCCCCTAAACCCTAAACTGAAAACCTTAAACCCTGACCCTAAACCTTATAAACCCTAAGCCCATGAAAGCGCAGCGCGAGCAGCTTGGGGCTGCTGGCATACTTAAGGAAACCCTAGGGATCCAAATGAGCTATAGTCTAAACTCCTTAAAGGGGGGTTGTTGTAGGGGATTGGGTTTAGGGTTTAGGGTCTGAACTCCATGAAGCGGTAGTGGGGGATTCTATAGGGGAGTATTTTAGAGGTTATTGAGGGAGATACTAGGAGTTTAGACTATAGCTCAAATAGCCCAATGTAGGCACTACTTACCGACTTCAGGGCCAAAGGTTGATGTTATTTGTATACTTCAATCCCTAGGGGAAGGGCTTTGGGATGTCTAAGGCTTACCCTAAGCCTTAAACCTTAAACCCTTAACCTTTAACCCTAAACCCTGAATAAACCTAAGCCCTAAACTCTAAACCCTAAACACCCTAAGCCCCAAGCCCTAAACCCTTTAGCAGCGAGGCGTCTCAAGGCATGGTACGTTCTTCTTCTCCTGTTCCCTTAGGACTTTGGTTTAGGGCTTGTTTTGGAGTTTAGGCCTTAGGGTCAAAGGTTTAGGGTCTTAGGGTTTAGGGTTCTGTGGTTGTTTAACCCCAAGGAGCCGATAAACACAGAATTTCCCTACACCCTTAGCCCTAAACCTGGTCAAAGGGGATTGCAGGCTTATTGTTAGGGTTTAGGGCATTGGGGTCCCAAACCCTAAAGCACAAGCCCCTACACCCTAGACCCTCAACCTTACGCCTTAAGCGTACTCCTTCGCTTTTGAGCTGTTGGCAAGCCTCAGTACGCTAAACGCAAAGCAGGTGCAGAGATTCAAGATGCACTTGGGCAACATGCTTGCCATTCGCAACATGTGCGGGTCTGAGAACAAGTTTGATCTCTACCTCAACCCACCCGGAAAGTGCGTAGAGTCAGGTGTTTTATGTCCTCTGTTTGGGAATTTTAGGCCATTCTTTTGTTTCTTGGGCGGGGAGTCAGGGAATTTCAGTCCCTATACACCCCCCCCATATACTCACATGTTGTTCAATGTATCTTTCGTTTGATTCTGCATCATGGGGGTTATATCCCTACAGCCTCAATCCTAAGCCCCTAAACCCTAGACCTCAAGGCCCTTAAACCCTAAACCCCAAGCCCTACTTGTGGGCTTCAAGGAAACCCTAAACCCTAAACCCCAAGGTAGACATCATCCACCATGGCATGCCACCCGGAGCGACCTTTAGTTGATCCAGTTGATGTGAAAATATGAGAAAGTAAACCCTGAAGCGCAAGCATAAACCCTAAAGCCTAAGCCCTAAGCCCTAAAAGCCTAAACCCTAAAACTTTTAACCTTCAGCCCTAAAAGCCTAAACCCTAAAACCCTAAACCGTTACTGTTTGCAGGCTAGACTTAAGCCACAGTACCTGCTGCTTTCGAAGCAAGGCAAGAATCTGGAAACTGGACTTTGATTTTCAAAAACACCTGCTAGAACTTAAACCTTAAGCCACGTGTTTTAGGGTAGTGTAGACTATTCCCTAAAACTAAGCCACGTGTTGAGGTAGTTTAGTTTAGACTATTCCCTAAACCCTAAACCCCTAAAGCTGTGCAAACTTTCAAGCTACGCTGTCCCAACAGTCACCTGAGGCTGCCGTTTCCAGTCGCGCCTTGCCTGAAAACTGGAGATGTGAGTAGCGTTTTTCTGCTGCTTGCAGCTTGCATGCTTGCAACACTGAATCTTGATGCGGTCTAATTATCTTTGGGTTCATCCTCAGTATGAAGGACCATATCTTATGAAAATGCGGACGCCAAACAAAACCATAGCTTAACAAGCGGAAGCCTAAACCTCATGGGGGCGAAAGTCTCCCCACTAAACTCCATCCCAGCTTTCGGTCCTCAGCGTTGGAGCTCAGCACCGTAGTGGGGTTTAGTAGGGAATATATGATAGAGGGGTTCTAGAGGGATTATATTCCCTTATTCCCTACTAAGCACCGGTAAGTACCTGAGATCATGTGAAAGGTCAGATTGTCATTTAGGTTTCCAAAGGGACATCAAGGGCAGGAAGACGAAACCGTGGCTTTCACCACACCCCTGAACCTCAATGAGCTGTAGCCTAAACTCCTTGAAAGGGGCTACGTAGAGAGGTTATTAAGGAGGATGCTAGGAGTGTAATGAAGAGGCACAATGCGGTTCTACAGCTTCCATCAGGCTTTTTCTCTCCGGCGAGCAATGCTTCTTCCTCCTTCTTCCTTGGAGATGCGCCCCTAAGTTTGAACCGTGCAGTGGGAGGCAAACGACATCCCACCTCCAAAAGACCAAGCATGTTTTGCCTGGCCGTCTTAGGATGACCTCTGCGCGGGCCCGCTTCAAGCACGCCACAGGAATTTTGAAATAATGAGGCGAGTAAGTATATACAAGCCAAATCCCCTAATAATTCTTACGCGCGTTTATAGTGAACATAGCGGGCATAATACAGCGGCCTAAACGATTATGATCCTTATAAACACCTGTATGAACCGATTGTCCATTTCATTTTCCATGTTCTTTCAATTGTTGGCGAATATGGGTGATTGTTTTGGCTCCACATACGCTATAAATCCTACATCCTGAATCTTATTTCTTCCCATATCTTACCCCCAGACCCTGTAATTCCTAAATCCTGAACCTTATGTCTCGCCCATATAGTAACCCTAAACCCTATAGATCCTACATCCTGCACCTTACTGTACTTACAAAACCCTAAGCCCTAAACGTTAAATCCCAGATTAATAAACCCCCTCCACCTAATACGGATTATAATAGGGATCCTAATATTAAGGCCCTTAACAGGAGGGGGTTTATTAATCAGGGGTCTACAGTCAGCGCTTAGTCCCAAACCCTACACCCTAAACCTTATGAACCCTACACCCCCTAAACCCTATAAGTCTTAAACCCTGAACCGTGGTCTGCCCCACATATTACCCCTAAATCCTCTAAATCCTAAATCTATGAATCCTAGATCCTGAACCTTACTTACTACATAAACCCTAGGCCCTACACCCTAAACCCCCATATATAACCCTAACATTACCCCAAGGGGTGATCCGCTACATCAGCTCTCCGAGGTACTTCAGCTGGCCGCGCCCGAGGGCGGCCTCAACGAGACCCCGGCTCCGAATGCGAGGCAGGTCAGACAAGATGAAGAGTTTAGGGTTGAGGGTTTAGGGTTTGGGGTGTAGGGTTTGGGGTTTAGGGTGGGGGGTTCCAAAAATGAGGGGGGTCCCCATAAAAAGGATGGTAGTATGTTGGGGTTTATGTTGGGCACCTCTCTTTCACGGAAACCACCAAGTGTTCTAAGGCGATTAGTGTTTGGGGATTACGCACAGCTTCGCAGCAGCTAGATGGGGTTCTACAAGGATAGAGTGATATGTATATCCATATATCTGTATATATATATATATACATATCCAGTGGAAACCACTAGACGATCTAGGGTTTGGGTGCATTGGAACTATCAAGAACCAAATGGACAATGAAATCGGAACTAGCGTCATATATGGGGTTATTGCAGGAAGAGCGTCAGGCCCCAGACCTATATAACTATCATATTGGGGGGTGTTGCAGGTGATGACAGTAGTTTGGAGATTATGCGCGGGAGTGCTCAAAACAGAGATTCGGGGCCTTGTGGCCACAGGGTTTGGAGGCCGCAAGGCCACACAGGAGGGTTTTAGGATGTAGGGGTTTAGGCTGTTTCGGGTTTAGGGTCTTGGCTTTAGGGCTTAGGATGTTGGGTTTAGGGTTTAGCATTTTGCCAGGGGCTTCGCCTTTTTCAGCGCGATCTCTTGAGCAACTTCCTGGGGACTCAACCTCGATAGCTGTTGAAACTGGAAAGCAAGACGGTCTTCAGAGCTATACACAGGGTGTAGGGTTTCAGATGTATCCATGGAGTTTACGGCTTCAGACTTATTCATGGGTTTTAGGGTTTGAGTTTTTAGAATTATGATGGGGTTTAGGGGTTTAGACGTATGGCTGGGGTTTTCTCATTTTCGGGGTCCCTCGGGAGTTCTTTTAAATAAGCAAGGATTATATAGTTCATTCGGCTCTCCATCGGTTTACGGAAGCTCCCAAATAGGGCAACCCTAATCCATGAACCAATAGGGATCCACTCCTCTTACCCTGCCACCGAATGAGGTCGCTCCATGATGTTCTGCGCAGCAGCAGGTCGATCTTAGAGGGTTTAGGGCTTAGGGTTCAGGTTTAGGGTGTGTTGAGGTTTTGGGATTTCTTATTCTGGGCCCTTAGTCCTGGGGTCCCGATATACCTAGTTTACGCCCTGTATGCCCAAATGCACAACATTTTGAAGCCGTAACAAGAAACCTGCTTACCTGGTATATCCTAGTCTATAACCCTAGATGGCCTACGAATGCCTTAAACCCTACAGCCTTAACCCTAAACCTATGTACCTCGTAAATGCCCTATATATGCCCTAAGCCCTATACCCTTAACCCTACATCTGCCCTTACCGGTGAGGCTGGGAGTAGTTCAGGGTTGATGATTTCCAGTGATCCATGCAAGCTTCTGGGTTTAGGGTTTAGGGAACAGGGTTTGAGGTTCAGGATTTGGGGTTTAGCGTTTGGGATCTAGGATGTAGGCTTTAGGGGAGATTCGAGAAGTCGCGATTAAGATTTATGTTCCATGCATTCCATAGAACCCGAAGCCTCCCTGCAGCTTCCATGTTCTCTTTTTGCCACTAGCCCTATATGAGCTATAGTCTGAACTTGGGGGATACTAGGAGGATACACTATAGTTCGGGGGATACTAGGAGTTTACACTATAGTTCATATAGCAGCTTCCTCAAGTAAGCGGACTCCAGTATAGACCCCACCTGCCGCACGCTTCAACCCTCAATCTTTGGACCCTTCAAAAGATACCCCTAATTCTGGAAACCTCGTATAGTTCGTCTGGATGAATGAAAGCACTTCAAGTTCGTCTCTGCTTGGAGGGTTGATGGAGCTAAGTAAGCCGGAACAAATGTGACAGCTGGGGATACCGTATGGCTTGTATGGGCCACAAAGGCCTAAACGTTAAACCCCAATCATAAGACCGCTGACCGAGCCCCCTCTGAACCTCCACGTATGGGACGCAGTTTCTGGGTGCTGGCTCAGGAGGGTTTAGGTATTAGGTCGACTCAGTCCTGCCAAAGATCTTCCCTGTCCTTGCGCAGTTTCGTTGACTCCCATGATGGGTTTGGAGTCAGTATGTCTACGGAATCTGTTGCATCGTTCACTCGAGGGCTCCGATGTAGTTCCTGTTTGGGTAGTACATTATAATAAGAGGCCTTGGATACATCCTGAACCTTGTATATGCCACAAACCCCCAAGATACCTCTTAAAAGAAACTACATAGCAGCCGTTGGCAGTTGACCCGCCAACACCCTAAACGCATACGTATGCAGCGCGTTTGCCAGCTCGAAACGTGGCGCCTCGTCGCTACTTCTCGGAGAATCTAAGGACCCGGGAATCTACCTCGCGCGGTTTAGGGTCTAGGTCTTAGGGTTAATGGGATGCCCGTAGTAATGGCCTTTTAGGGTTTAGGGTTTAGGTTCTGGGTCCATAGATATTTATGTGTAATCATTTGGGAGGCTTAGGCGGCTTCAACATCTACAGTGCTTGGTTTGAGTTTCTAAGAGTTCGAGCATGAAGCTGTACGTGCGTCACCGAACACGGGTCGAATAGCACGCGACGTCCCAGCTGATGTACGGATTTGTGTCAAGAACTGAAGCTGAATGGGGTTTAGGGAGTTTAGGGTTTAGGGTTTATGGCAGTTTGAACAAATATTGCAACCCCAAAATAGTCCCCCAATATTACAATCCTTAGTATAGGAACCCTCCCAAAAAAGGTATCCCCTAATTTTGGGAAACCCCTACACCCTAAACCCTATATAACCCCTATATCCCCCTTTAAAGATACCCCTACTTTTGGGAAACTCCCAAATCCTCTCCAAAATCTGAAGTCCATGCGCCTGAGCAAGGAGCTCTGA
>CAJNIZ010003942.1:7997-22006 GCA_905231905.1 Symbiodinium pilosum
AACCCTAAAATCCTGAACCCCCAAAGTCTAAGCAATGGTAATAAAACCCTAAACCCGTTTCAAGCTCCAGCTTCCTAGGGCTTTGGGTGTTTAGGCTGGGAGCTAGGGGCCAAGTGGGCAGAGAGTTCAGGTTTGTGGTCAGCTTTCAGGTGCTAATATGGTAGCTTCTATAAATAGAGGGGGACCCCAATATAGACTCCAATATGCTATAAGCCCTATTATGGGGACCCCAAAATGGCACCCCTAATTTTGGGAAATCCCCCATCTACAAGCTCAAGGCAGGGGGCTGCTGCGCGGAACGGCTGAAAATACATAGAAAGACACTGAGAGTGCAGGGTTAAGGCTTAGGGTTTAGAGACTTGATTGCAGTGTTCAAGATGATTTTCAACATGCAAGAAAAAGGCAGTTAAACTCCTGGCCTTTGTGAGGCAAGGCTATAGTCCCGCTTAAGTAGCTAGAATATGGCTTTGGGAGGGTAGGTTTGAAGGCTTAGGTTGGAGCTTCGAGTTGGGGTAGGCCCTCTCTCGTGGAGCGCTTGGGGTCTATCTAGGATGCGGGGCTTGGGAATGTGGAAGTTCCAAGGCCCTCTTAATAGAGTTTCATCACTACCTTGCTGCGGCGCCTGGAGCTCCCAGAAAGTCTTCTTCGACTCAAAAAATTCAGTCAATATACTGGTATAATGGAAAAGAAAATGGAAACTACTATATTATATTAGGGTACTATATTGGGGTCATATAGGGAAGAATCTGAAAAGAAAATGGAAGCTACTGCAGCTGTGACCAGAACCTGTCAACTCTGAAATCAAGCAGTAGCGCCCAGTTTTGTGTATGCTGCGGTCAAAGCTCCGCAAACAAGCTCATAAGCCGTGCAATAGACACCCTATCTCTGCAAATAAGCACTTGAACATGCTTATAGGAGTCCCTACATAGCCCATTATAAAGGTTTCCATTTTCCGTTCCATTCCTTCTAAGCCGCAATCCCTAAATAAATAAATATATATATATATAACCCATTATTGGCCAACATGGGCAAACAGTCTCGGCCTGGTAACGACATTGCAGAAACCTAATCCTCTCATGGCATCACGGACGCGTTGCTGCGCATGTTGTTTGCCCTCTATTCAGGGGCTCGGGTTTAGGCTTCTTTGGGGTTGAGCAATGGCAACAGGGTTCAGAGGTGTGTGTGTGTGTGTGTGTAGTGTTGATGTGCTGAGTGGTTCCGCACTGGTTGGAGTTGTTGGAGTTAGGTCAAGGGTGGCGTGTAGTAGTCTGGTTTGGTGATGTTGTGGGCTGGGATGATGATTTGGAGGTCCAGGTTTGCAGAATGTCGACAACGTCAGGGGTTTAGGGTCGGGCAGGCTCACGATTACCCAATTCGTACTGAACCTAACGAGCATATGGAGTTGCCCAGATGGCACACACAATTCCGCAACGATCCCCAGGTTGGTGCGTGGGCTCGCGCATTGTCGGCTTCTTCAAAAAAGTAGCCTAAACCCGAAACCCTAAATAGAAGTGTTCATTCTCTTGTCCATGGTCCCCTATAAAACCCTAGTATAATACCCTAATATAATATAGTAGTTTTCATTTTCTTTTCCATTATACCCTATAAAGCCCCCTATTTGTGACGTCTCAAGCATGTGCCGTGGCTACAAGCTGCTTGAGAAGCTTGCAAATTGCACAGCCCAATGCTCTGTGGCCAGAGGACGCAAATCTCAAGCAAAAGTAAAGCCTGTCAAGCATCCCTGCAACAAGCATGTACAGCATCTCTTTCAACATCCCGAAATGGATATGCCAGCGTGGAATTTGCAGTAAAACCCAAAATCGTCCTGTCTCACAAGAAGAGTATCTTAAATGCCCCTTCTCACGCTGTAATTCAGCTAGCGGTCAGACTGGAGACACGGTCACGCAGTCCACATGGAAGGTAGTTATAGCTGCCTTCCAGCAAGTGGCCACAGAACATGGGGATTGTAGGAGGTTATAGAGGCCCCGAAATCTCTGCCTTTCTCTTCAGCAAATTCTGCGCCCTGAACTGTAAACCTTAAACCCCCAATCCATAAACTTCACCTCCACGCAGGTAGGCGAAGAAGCCTTGCGTACCTGCGAGCTGAGAGCAGCATTTCTCAAGCGGAGCCCTGTATAAAATCAGTTTTCTTGAGCGAGAACTCTACAGTTGTGGGATTTGAGCCCAACTGGGACCCCTATGATCCATTTGTAATCCCCATATATGCTCAGGGTTCCTCAACCAGTCCCCCTCGCTTGATGAGGAGCTCCAGTGCGGTTCATGGCTTGATGCTTGCAGATAGGCCCATAATGAAACATGACCTGGATGAAGACAACTTTTGTAGGTAGGCATATTTCTAGACATTGCTATCCATGATAGGAGTACAAGAAATGATAGGATACTATTTGGAAATAAGTTGGGTTCTTTCGACCTAGAAATGGCATGCGCAGGAGTACTCGCTGAACCATCAACACACGGCAATCCTGCAACCCATTGCCCAGGACTGACAGTCAATGCGCAGATTTGAATGCTCCTTCTGTGAACAGCATCAATATGAAATTTCTTTGCGCCGAATTCTTTCTAGGCTTTCTAGCACGTAATTTCTTTTATTTGTTGGCGATTCCTTAATACATCTTCTGCTAGACATCTTCGGTCATCAGCCAACTGACCATTCAAATCAAAATTTGGTGTAGTGCACTCGGATTTGGAAACCGAAGGCAGTGATGACACCGGTAAGAATGCACCTCTTAGACAAGTGGCGCAGCTCGAAGTATCTTCCCAAATAGATACACCAGAACACGTGGGGAAAAGAAGCTGCGGGCCCCTTTGTATATCCAACCCGCATTTGCGCATCCGATCTTCTGGGTTGCTGTTAAGGAAATTAAGTTACCATAATGGGTATTTATAGTAAATAATAGGATTTTCCCAATATATTAACTTAATTTAAGTTCCTTAACAGCAACCCAGTCTTCTTAAGCCCGAAATCCTCAACCCTAGCCTCGACCCTGAACCCGACGGCTGATACAACAACTTCAGCACCTTAAGTACGTTATGCGCTGGGAATCATCTTATTCTAGCTCTCAAAAATCATGGAGGGCTGTTTGTATCTAACTTTGGTGAGATGATATGGGGGCTGTCACAAAGGAGTATGCTATGAGGCTTCGTACTTTAGGCCCTGAACCACATATGAAAGGTTGCCACAATCAGGTGCCTTTCTTGGGTCCCTACGATAAACTTTACGATAATTTGGGATCTATATTGGGGCCCTCCTATAGATGGAAATTACCATATACGCCCGAAACCCAACCCTAAATCCTAAATCCTAGGCACTAATTTGACTCATGGACCCAAAATCCTAAATCCAAAGCCCTAACTGGACTCATGGATCCTAAGCCCTGAATCCTGAGCCCTAATTGGACTGATGGCTTTCCAGTGGCGCACATTGCCAAGCCCAAGCCTCAGCACTGTCGGAAGCCAATGCTTACCATCCCCAAAAAACTCACGTGGAACCGCAGGTCCCGTTTCAGGCGTGTCGAAGGATGATATGGATGATATACGGGTCATAAAGGTTTAAGGCTATACTATACTCCCCAAAACTAGAATGGAACCCTAAGCAGAGGGGAAAGTTTAGGCTTAAGGCTTCAGGGTTGAGTTTCAAGTGGATGGGATTGCACAGTAGTCCTTGGAGTTTACTGGAAACCCACGCGGGAACTCCCAAGAAAGGGGCCTAGAGCGACTACTGCTCTTTTACATAGCACCTATATGTGCAGGTTGCATGTTACGGTTTGATACCAAAAATCCATGGCCTCACACCTTAAACCCTGCACCCTGAGCCCTAAACCCTAAACCCTAAATGCCAAAGTACCAACATCACCAAAAAGGTTGATAATAAAATCTGCATGGCCTCAGTATACTAAACTACCATGATGCCCACGGTCATAGGTCCTGTTTTGCTACCCTAAATCGTAGTCTCCATTTTATTTTCCATTATACCTATATCATCACTCTATAATCCCATATATCCCTATATTCCCCAAACCCTAAACCCTAAACCCCCTAAGCCTCAAGGGCCATGAGGGATGCTTAGCATCGCATGATCGGGTAAATCGGAGTCAGGCTGAAAGTTGATAGGCTTAGCTACTGTTTGCTAAGACGGGGATTAAAGAACGTGAGACCGACTAGATAATTTGAGCTGTAGTCTAAACTCCTTAAAGGGAGGTATATAGGGTTCATATAGAGGAGTATTATAGGGTCGTTAAGGGGGACACTGGGAGTCTAGACTGTGGCTCATTTAGGGTGTAGGGTCTACGGTCGGGAGTTTAGGGTTGGGAGTGGGGGAGTGGATTCCTCCGCTATTGCGGGGTCTATGTTGTGGTGCTTATGGGTGCCCCCTGGTATAGAACCAATCATCCTATGGAACCCTACATACACTCACCAACAGCCCATAATCAACATCTACTTCATATGACTTTACGAAAAACCTGAACCCTAAGGCTTAAACCCCAAGCCCCAAACCCTAAACCCAAAGCTCTAAACCCTAAACCCTAAACCCCAAGCCCTAAACCCTAAACCCCAAGCCCTAAACCCTAAACCGCGCAGCTTAGGCAGCGGCTGCCCGAGGCGACCATCTCCAAAGGCAAAGACGAGGCCTTTGGGGCGGAGGGCTTTGAGGAGGTACGGTTGAGGGTTTCGGGTTTCGGGTTTAGGGCTTAGGGTTCAGGGTTTAGCCTGACTGGCGCTTGAAGGAGTTCTGGGGGTATTTAGGATATGTAGGATTTAGAGTCGGGTAGTATATTGCAATCCCTTACCAGCACCAAAAAACGCCAAAAAGGAACTACATAGGAGCCCTTGGGTAAGTTGCTATCTTACTGGTTCTCAGTAGGGAATAGGGGAGTATCATCCTTATATTACCGCTATATACTAGACTCCCTACTAACAACCAGCAAACTGTGCAAGTTATAGGGGCCGCCTCTGTCCCTGCTGCTGCCGGAACGTGATCTGGATCTCCCGCCTTTCGACATCTGGGAGCTTACCCTAAACCCTAAACCCTAAATCCCCGAACCCCTAAACTTCAGCAGCGAGAAGGGGAGACCGAGGATTTTTCCCACTCGGTCACCCCACGACGTTCGGCTCGGGCTCCGTGAGTTCTGGGGGGTTTCAGAATTAGGGGTACCTATTCAAGGGGAATTTAGGGGTTATATAGGGTTTAGGGTTTCCCAAAATTAGGGGTACTCATTACCCCCGAGAAGGTAGAATCACATGGAAAAGAAGGAAAAATTACATGGAAACTGGGATTATGTAAGGGTGTATAGGGCTTAGGGTTTAGGAAAATTAGGAGTACCATTTTGGCGGGTCCCCATACTGAGGATAATAATAGTTTAGGGTCTATATTGTGGTCTCCTTATTTTGGGGAAACTACCTTATCATGTGACAAGCTGCGGGGTGGGGCCAGCAACAATGGGTATACATTAGGGTTATATTGGGGATATATTGGGTAATGGAAAACAACATGGAAACTACCATTTAGGGTTTAGGGGCACGGCAACGGGTCCCAACTGCTGTGTCACGGCCCTGCATCGGATGGCAACCTCAGGCAGAAATTCCAACTCCTATGCCTTAGCCGCTGTTTCGAAGAGAGCTGCGGGTGCGCTGTCAGTTTAAATCAGCTGAAATGGTTCTAGGCTCTACAGACTCTAAACTCTAAACCAACCAAAGATGTGGTGCCAAGGATCCGGCCGTAGTGAAAGCACGCAAACAGTTGCCTATCACTGGCAACGGCAAAAATCCCTCTCATGCTGGCCGTAATTTCATAGCGGTCAATGGGCAGAATCCCGCATAAATCCAGATAGCTAAGCCCTAGGAATAATCTCTAAACAACGCGAAGCCCTTGAACAAGTCCCTACACAGAATACAGCAGGCCCCTGAAATTAAACATCTGTGCAAGATCCGGAAGCCGCAAGCTGCCTGAATCCATCCAAACAAAGTGACGCCCCAAGCCCTTAGTCTCCAACCCTAAACCCAAAACCTGCATCTTTCATTCATATTGCCCTCCGCCAAACTTGCATGGAACTCCAAAAGGGCCCTCAGATCCTTTCAAAAAGGGGCTGCCTGAGGCTCCATGCCAGTTAGGGAGGGGGTAAACCCCCAAACCATAGACCCTGAACTCTACACGTCCCTATGCATACCGGTATACCCTGCATATCTTCATATGTCCCTATATATCCCTATGTCTATCCCTAGCTTATATAATAGTGGACATGGGTTCCTATGACAAAACATCTTATAGACTACACTAAACTGCCAAAGTAACCCTTTTTTCCACTCGGTTGGATTCTCCATAATGAAGGTAATATCCCTTAACCCTAAGTAAATCTGATTCAGCCTTAAATATTATCTTGTATTTTCTTTTCCATTACCCCTATATGCCAGTTTCCACCCAAAATAAACCCCAAAACGCCAGTATCCTTGTTACGGTGATCCCTAGAAAGGTACGCCTCATTTTTAGACACCCAACCCTAAATTCTAAACCCTACAAATCCCAATATAACCCCTATAAGCCCTTTAAAGGTACCCCAAATTTGGGGCAACCCCCCATGTACCCCTAAACCCTAACCTATTATCCCTATATATCCCTACATGTTAGGGCATTGCAGTGCAGGTCGAGCCTGGGTGACTTAGGAGCAGTGCATGCTCCATGCCGCACGATGCACGAGTAATCTGGGGAAAATGCTTTATCAGGAGCTTAGGGTTGCGGATTTCAATTTTCCTTCAAACTTTCTATATGGCCCCTGCTTTTTCCAAACCCCAATCTCTTAAACAGACAAAATCATTGAACAGCACCACTGTCAAGCTTGCAAGGTCGATCTCAATTGCTTTGTGATTTTACATTGCTTTACCAGTGAGGAATATACCTTTGATGGTATAAAGACCCCTAGCATGATTTGAGGAAAATTCTTTTGATTTTTCGGCCTTTCTTGGAGGATCAGCAAAAAACTGAAGCTGCTTTTGGTATGAAGCATTCTGGCATGGCACTGTACTCCTTGGGGGTACCAACAGTGGCACCCAACTTGTGGAAGCAACCCCCCAACAGACTTCCCTCTTCGTCAAGCCCTCAACCCCAAAGCCTAAAAGGGCTTGAAGGAGCTGAGCTATGGCACACCAAATCATGTGGTCATCAGGATCTGTAAAGTTGACCTTAGAAAACCGGCCGGAAACGTCTTGTGCCGAATGCGGCTTGTTCCTGTTTTGCAAGGAATCTCGCACTGCCACGGTCTGCGGGCACTCCTTGAAGCCAGACAGGGAGGGCAATACCCAATTTCACATGTTGTCCTAGTCTACCAAAGGCCGAGCAAAAGCCCCGTATCCTGGAAAAACCGCAAGGGTTGGAGTTTAGCGCTCTCTTGGGGTGGCGCTATGCATACTCAATGACGTCGTTTAATCATACTTTTCAAGAAAGCCCCTAGACCCTCACGAACACTCTCATACTACTAAGCTGGCTCATGCCTAGGAGCCTAATGAGCAAGGCTGTATGGGTTCATGATATTTCTGGTCATTATACACCCGAAAGAATGAGGAACCCAAACCTGAATCCTAGACTCCCGGAACCTTGTGTTATGGCCACTCTTTGTGCCTATCTTGGTGCCAGCTATGGGGATAACACACCCCGAAAGCTTAACCCCTAAACCCTAAATCCTAAACCCCAAAGTCTATGCCAGGCCTGCACTGGAACTGGTAGTTGCTCCAGGCGCCCGAACGCCGCCAGCATCTTGATTCCACGGGCTTCATAAGAAAGAGGTCACATAGGAATATACATGGGTGAATGGAAAAGAACATAGCCACTGCCATAGCATTCAGGGTTTAGGATTTAGTGTTTTGTCGTCCCTTCCCCAAAAGAATAGTTCCTTCGATGTATGATGGTACTGTATGGGGAAGATTCATTGTTGGGGGGTGAGCGATTGAGATCGTGTCACTCAGAATAACCTAAACCGATTCCATTCACTGACACGACTTTGAAAAGCTGTGTCTTTTGCAGATGTCCAGCAGGCTCTTTTAGCATTTCTGTATGAATGTTGTTTGAATCGGGGATCCCCTGGCCCCCAAAACCAAATGCTATTACAGTAGTTTCCATTTGCTGTTCCATCCCATGCATATCCCTCTACAAGCCCTTTAAGGGGCTTGTCCGACTTCATACCGCTATCGACAAGTCAGCAAAAAGCAAGATCGCAACCCCCACAGCTTAGGGTTTAGGGTGTAGGGTCTCCTCCAAAGCAAGTACACGTGGACGCATGCTTGTACACCAAAGGGGTGATAGGGGCCATATAGGACTGCTGCAATATCTATAAGAACATGTAGGAGGTTGGTTTTTCTAGAAATTACTGGTGGGAATTCTCTAGCCAAGCGTGTAGTATTTTGAGGTCCATCGGGGCCCTTATTCATGGACCCCTCCCATATCAGTGACGTTTAGTGCAATGGTGCTGGCTGTCGACCTGCTTAAGCAGTGGACCTTGCGAACCTACACTTCAGGGGATGCTTTATGTAAGGCTTTTGTGGGATGCTAGAACTAATATGAGGACTATGAAAAGTATATATCCCGAGGGTGTTCAGGGCTAAGCCTCATAAGCCCCAAATCCCCAAACCCGAAGGCTCCAGGCTTCCGACCGAAGCCGCCATAAGAGCGGCAGCCTTCTCATTGCCTCTGGCCGCCTTCTCCTGTTCATGATGCTTGGAGTTCGGGGATCATGATATTAATATGGGGACAATGGAAAAGAACATGGAAACTACTATGGTATATTGGGATTATATGGGGATAATGGGAAATAAGATGGAAACTTTAGGTTGTGCGTGGGGCTTAGCTTGGCTTTGTCCCTGGCGTCCATGGACGAAAGCGTGCACCACCTTGAAGCTCTCAAGTATTTACCTTTTGCGGACAAGGAAGCCTATACTCCGCAACGGCCAGCTACTGTGAATTCTGTTATGATTATGAGAAACTTTCTCTGCAGCTGCAGCCCCATGAAGCTTACAGGGTGTAGGGTCTAGGGTTTAGGGTCTAGGGTTTGGGGTCCACAGGTAACATTCTGCCTGCGTCTCGTGGCTGTACTGTACTTGAGTCTGATGAATCATTATGATCTAGGGGACATAAAGCCTCAGCCAGCAACACCTTTGAAACACAAAAAAATTACATGGCCTTTCAGACAACTCCTTGTCCTAGGTGAATTCTTTCAAAGCTCACGGTTGAGCTGGCTGCAATACCAAAGCACCTTCCATACCTCCCTCGCAGGCAACATGCAACTTTGTATCTGGCGTTTTCAGGGGAGGAAGTAGCCAAAAGAGCAAGAAACTAAAGCTTACCCGAGATTGGCAAAGCCGGTAACTCCCTAAAACCCTAAGCACCCTAAACCCTAACCCTACATGAAACCTTGATCTCCATCATGCCCCTTCTAGTCCCCTCCCTTAGACCCACCTCGTCGGCTTGACAGTTCCCGTTCCTGCCTTCTGTTTCCTTATCGGGCTATAGGGTTTCGGGTCTAGGGCTTAGGGTAAAACAACCTAGAAGCTGACGCTCCCTGTCAGGTATGAAGCTACTAGACATTGAAGACCATGATATGAGTAGTTCTACAACTCGCCCCTTTGTGATCTTTGATAGGAGCGCCCTTTGCGCCCAGAAAATCTTTCAGCTTCTATACGTATCCTAAAAGAGCCCCATAGTCCTTTGCACTTCCAGTATATCCCTGCATCCCAAAGGGCGCCTGAAGTTGAAATCCATCTTATATGTACACACATAGCCTTTATCAGAAAATTTAACAACATGCGACAACCCTCAAAGCCCCAAACTTATGTGACCAAAATATATACATACACACACATATTCCTATATTATAAGTAAGTGTATGTATATATATGTGTGTATGTTTCCCCTCCCTAAACCCTAAACCCTAAAGGAGCCCGTACCTTCAACCAAGACCCCAACAATAGTAATGATGATTATGGTAATAGTAATAACAATAATAACAATAATAGCAGCAATAATCGTAATAATAGTAGCAATAATCATAATTATAATAGTTGTATAGAATGGGCGTTATATTGGGGTTTATATTGGGATAATGGGAAAGAAAATGGAAACTACTATAATATAATACCAACTACTATAATAACAGTAGCAATAATCGTAATTATGGTAGTTGCAATAAGCCCCTTAGGTCTCCTGCACGCCCGAAGGACCTAAGCTCTGCCAAGCCGAGGTGGAAACTTTTGATAGGGGTCATATGAGCTATAGTCTAAACTCCTTCAAGGGGGTTATACCCTAATAATGGAGAATCAAATGGAAAAGAAAATGGAAAATGAACTGGAAACTGGGATTATAGGCTAGTTTATAGGGGTTAGGGTTTAATGTGAGCTATAGTCTAAACTCCTTCAAGGGGGTTATGTAGGGGATAATATACGGGACTACTATAGGGTATATTAAGGGGGACACTAGGAGTTTAGACTATGGCTCATATGGGTGGTTGTCAAAATTATGGTCCCTTTTTGGGTACCCTAAAATATTAGGTGCCGTATTATAATAGGGATCCAAAAAGGGACCATAACTTTGAAAACCACACATATAGGAGCTTCCGGAAAACTAGGGGTACCATTTGAGGGATCCCCATAATTAGGCTTTATGGCATTTAATTTTGGGGTCTATAGTGGGGTCCCCCCATTTATGGAAACTACCATATAGGGGTCTAGAAAGGTTTGGTGCGGCTTGTGTAGCGGTACATAGGGGTTTGACAGGTTATGTCAAGGTTATACAAGGGCTTATCTGGTCATCCTGGGCTAGATTATGGGGGTCTATCGGGGTTATAGCGGGCGTGCATATAGGCTTATGATACGGCTTTTTGAGGCTTACAGAAGAGTTTATGAGGGTTATATGAGCAGATGCAAAATTTCACTTATAAACGGTCCAGCAAAAATTCAAGGGTATGTCCATGTTGGGGGGGGCCCATGGTTTTTCATTGTTTTGCCAGATCTCCCTGTAGTCCATCCTCCCAGTCGTGTGGGAAGCACCATGCAAAGGTCCACACAGTATGCCACGGTTGCCGCGTGTGGTGAAGTCGTCGTTAGCTAGGTTTAGACAAGACATCGCGGGCCTGAGGTATATCCATGACAAACCTATTTCGACAAATTTGGAGTGATCGGATCTAAGATGATGGTACAGGAAGGCAACAGCGACCAAGACAAGGAGATGGGTACTGCCCCCACTGAGGAACAGCTGAAGAAAAGCTATGATAACAACACATTAGACTTTTCTTAGTATGGCCTGTTACTGGGTGGGGGCAGCTCCCAAGGAATTTCCAGTCTCACGAGCTTGTGGAGAGGGGTGCACATTAACATAACAGCCTTCAGGCTTCTTGCCTCTGGGGGAAGCTAAACGGTCTAGGTTCCCCAGGAACCCTTTTATAATGAGGGTACCCTTTTTCCTACTGTTCAGCTTGACTAAAGAGATCCCAAAACAAAAAGGGGAAAAGGGTTCTACTGGGGTACTTAGAAGTTGAAAAATGGATGCCAGTGCTATTCTGCTTTAGGCCCACTTCAGGTATGTGCTGAGAGAATTCGCGAACTCTCCAGGCCATGAATCTTACATCTTAGGTCCCACATCCGAAGGCCAGAAATCCTCAACCCAAGCCGCGCTTTCTATATCTGCAATCTTGTGAGACTTTCTCGAAACATGGCAAACACCTCAACCATGCACCCACCTGAATCTGGGAGTTTCCTCACTTTGGGCCCCAAAGGCCATCCCCAGCCTGGAGCTACTTAGACACACCCCCTCCTAGGGACGATGCAGAAGCTTCCCCACATCAGGGGTCCAGGATGATAGGGCTACATACATAACTCCCTGGTGCTTAGGAGAGAATGGGGGCATGGATGATAAGGATGATTATTGGGGATTATCTAGGGACTACTGTAGGGATCCATTCCCCCATTCCCTACTAAGTACCAGGGAGATAAGCCCGAACCTTTAGAAACACAAATTTGGGAATCTGGCTGTTCAGCTTGTAGACCGATCCAGCGGATGTGACCTTCAGGATTCCACCAACCATGAAACCCTCGCCTGTAAACTTAAACCGAAACCCTAGAGCCAATCACCTGAACCCGGGGAACGGTCACTTGTACCCGGTTTCCCGAGGCTCCCTTTTTAGGCTGCTATATCAATCCGTAAGATTTGTTTCTCCTTACTCTAGAATGAACAGCCATGTCCAACGATGATGCAGACAATTCACTGTGATACATAATCGTGCAAAAAGTCTACGCAGCAATTGGGGTTATGTGGCTTGTAATAAGAATTCTTGAGGATCGTAAATAGATTTACTAAGTCTAAAGGGCCTCCACGCAGCACGTCCTGTTTTCTAAACTTTCGAAAAGGTTTCACAACTCAAGGCAAGGATGAACACCTTTGAAGAACGACTCTGTCCTAGACTCCTGATTATATAGGGTAGTATATAGGGTATATATTAGGGCTATTATGAGGATAATGGAAACTAAAATGGAAACTACTAGGGTTTATAAGGATTCTATAGGTAGACTTGCAGAAATCTCGAGCTGCCCTGGAGCTCAAGAATGCATTTTTCAAAATCAAGAGGTGTTTTAGAAGAATCAAAAAACTAAATAGCATTTTCAGAACATCCTTAATAACATCGTAACATCTGTGACAAAAGCCTGGGTTGCAGGGTGTGGAGCTTGGAGTTCAGGTCTCAATGGCTTTGAATTGAAAGGTTGTCAAGCAGGGTGAGAACTGTACTGAATAACATTAGAGAACATACTCAACGTACGAAGGCTGCAGAGTTGGCAAGAAACAGGCGGGTTCAGGGCTTCGAGTTCTCCCGGCCTTTCTCAACAAGAACCTCTGCAAGACCGAATCCATCCCTGCGATCGCTTAATAGACCCCGCACTTCCTTTGGATCCCTCAAAATAGTTATCTGTTGAGGGCTCACTCATAGTGCTAGAATGTGAAACATAGTTGGCATTGTGCAGAAACCTTGTAAAACTATCTGAGAATCCGATCAGCTTCTGTAATGAGTAAAACAGGAAGGCCGGATTCGCAACTTAGCAAAAACGCAGGAATCTGGCACTAGGGAGCTAAAAGCAATCACACTTGGTAAGAAGTCCCTGACAAGTCTCCGTCCCTGTTGTGTGTGTGTCTCTCTCTCTCTCTCTCTCTCTCTCTCTCTCTCTGTCTGTCTCTAAGTTTCGGTGGGGCTGTTTGGAGTGTCCAGGAGGATGTGATTTGCAGCTTTTGTTGCAGGTTTCGCCCTTCTTGCTGCCATGCTTTTGGGGGTAATGTTGCGCTCACTTTTGCTAAGAGACTCTCTTAATGAGTTTTGGCTGCAGCTTCAACAATTTTGGTCTATTGTTTCACGACTCTCGTAAATGTGTTGTGCTTTTGGCCCCCTAACCCAATCCAGACCATCCCCTTCTCAAGTAATCCCCAAAGCCTCCCCAGGGCCCACAGTACCATGGGAGCCGTATTGCAAACGTCTATTTTCAACTTTCTACAGACCCTGTTGTTAGGGGTGGGGGGGGGGGGAAGGGGGGACTATATTAAAGAGAGTACAATACCATTCTCAACAGTTCACAGCGGTCCTTAAGTTAAAGCCAGGTTTATGTTGGAGAAGCTCTGGTTTCTAACATTAAGTGCCGAGACCGCTCTTGCTGCTGGATATGTTTTGTATGGCCTTGGAAAACCCAAAATAAATGAGAAGGACCCAGGGCCGTATTATGAGACCTCACTTTAGAGTTGGAGGAAAGTGAGGAAACAAAGTTACATCATCATAACGGGAATTCCAAAGAAACAAGACTGACAATGCTCACGTGCCGCACGAATATGCAACCCTACACTCAACTTAAGATCATCTCATCACCCTACTAGTGATAAAGGGACTTTATTAGGGAACCCCAAACAGGGAACCCCAAGAATATAGTAGGAATGTGATAGGAGTATAAGGACACTGGTAAGTATATTCCTATTATAT
>CAJNIZ010003944.1:0-10170 GCA_905231905.1 Symbiodinium pilosum
ATTTGAATAAAACCCTAAGGGTCCAAGGACCCAAATAATAGGGTTTTAGGGCCCAAATACTATACTATTACTGGTATTTGGGACCTAAAACCCTATTATTTGGGTCTTTGGACCCTCAGGGATCCGCTGAGTAAGGGCCGCTTTTACAAAGAACCCGCGGCCACAAGTACTCCTACCTAGACTGGGTTGCTTTTGAGGAACTTTAGCTATTATAATAGGGAGACCCTGTTACTTACTGTATGGGTAGTTCCCAAAAATGGGGTCCCATTTTGGTACCCTACATATTAGGTGCTGCAATATAATCTACAACCAAAAAGGGCCCATAGCTTTGAGAACAACCCCTATACCTCAGGGTTTAGGGTTTAGGGTTTAGGGTCCAATACCCAGAGTATGGTACCTTAACTTAAGTTCTTGAACGGCAACCGATCTGCACAGCGTCCTGAAGCTTCAAGCTCAAACCTTGAATCCTAAACCTCAAACCCTAAACCCTCAACCCTAAACCCTAGAATAGGCTTCTGTGACTCTTATACGTCCGGGCCGGGGCCTCAAGGTTTGGAAAGACGAGAGCATGGAATGCCAATGTAGGGCCCAAGCGGGCTCTCTGTAGGGTTCAGGGTTTAGGGTTTGGGAGGGTTTTAGGGTTTATGGTCTAGAGGTTTAGGGTTTAGGATCCAGGGCTTAGGCTAGGCTATAGGGTTTAGGGTTTAGGGTTTAGGGTTCAGGGAGTTAGGCATTTAGGTGTGTAGAGTTTAGGTATGCGGGTAAACATCTATGTATGTATATAAATATATACACATACATACATATAGATATCTAGTGCAGTGCCAATGTAGGACCCATCTTTACAGTAGTTGTGGATATACGGGTATATGGATATATATGTGTATATATCTATATATATATATATGTATGTATCTATATTTACATTTGATATGTGTACATACAGAGGTATAGAAGTACGTCTAATATGTACATGTGTATACATATATGTATATAGGGTTTACGGTTGAACGATTGACAATCAGGTGTGAGGCCTCTTGAAGGAACATGGTGCTTATCTTTCGGCCCCTCTAAAAGGATTATATCTGAAGTTATATCCAGACACATGTATATGTCTGTTGGTTTTGTTTGCTTATGGGGCTTAAGGCCTAGGTTATGGAGACATACTTGTGTTGCTTTGGCGTAGGGTAGGTAGCCCTGTCTTTGTTGGAGCTTTGGGTGGGAAGTCTCCAGTGGCTCTTCCGTGCCCAAATCTTGTCAGGACCTCTTCTATAGATTATGAAGCCTCGCGCACGCACGCACACACACACACAAACACACATATATATGTATATGTTATGCCGCAGTTTAGGGTTTAGGGGTTATGCAGAGATAAACATATACACATACATGACAAACGCATCTGCGCACTTGAAATAGGAAGACTTTGAAGCAAGGATGTCTTGCATGATTCCTAGACGACGAGTAAACCGTAATCTCCAATCCCCACGTCCTGAGCCCTTGAACCCTGAACAAAAAAAAACAGCACCCTTGTCTGGAAACCCTGAACCCTTAACCCATATCCCTGAGCCGTGAGCCCGAGTTTTGGGCGTGCTGCACGTTCAATTCCAGGTTCTACGCGTTCTCATCAGCGACGAGGGTTAAGGATTTGAGGTTTGAAGTCTAGGGTTTGGGGGCTCAGGGCTTCGAGCTTTAGGTTTCAGGATCTGGGTTTGGGATTGTTTTTCGGTTCAGTATACCTTGGCCCTTCACCCTGAACGCTGACACACATGATCGAAGCCTGCCAAGGCCGATCACCCTCATGTTCCATGTGCTGTAAAGCAGACTCCGGGGTACCCTAAGCCCGCAACTCCAAACCCTAACTCCTCCATCCAAGGTTAGGGTTGAGAGTTTACGGACTTGGTGCCTCTTATTCCTGGGGTCCTTTGCGCGCTGGAGGGATATTGCAAGTCGCCCAATGCCTCATGCGGATCAAAGCTTACAACAAAGCATGCAACCGCCACTTCCATTTTGCAAGAGCTGCTCTTACCGTAGGCAGAGAAGGCTCGCACCAATTTACTGTACCGCGTGTCAGCCATCCCCTGACAACCAGCCATGAGATCATCGCAGTTCATACGACATTTCCGGCAGTAGCTTGCGAGTTGTGAAAGTAGAATACGAAGTAGAGCATACCAAAGTTCTGCAGAGCTTCGAATCTTAAAAGTAGGACCTCCGGATAATTAGAGGGCTTCGCGACACTGGGAGCTCGGATCCTGATTGGCACAGACCTTGGCGCACTTCAAGCCTTGACAGGAGCGCGCCCCTTGTTTAGGGTTTAGGGTTGGGACTGAGGAAGGTTTAGCCCACATTACAGTTGTTACTAGTTACTACCATGGCTGTTATATTCCATTCTAGATATTATCATCACCGTTACTCTTACTACTTGTGCTACTTTTATTTCTATCACCAGTTGCTATTTCAATTGTTGCCTTTAGTATTCTGGCGAAGCCAGCTACCAGGGTTCTCTTGGCCTACCATGTTCGGGTTCTAGGGCCTGGGTTTGGGCACAGTGTAGCTGCAGTGTCTGCAGATGTTTGTCCAGATTCTATCTTAGCCATGGCACCCTCCATTTGCTTCTACCCAGCTTAGTAGCACATTTATATCCTGCCTAAAACCATTGTTCAAAAGTTAACCTCCAAGTGCTTTCCATAGTACTGATATTCAGAAGGTACTCGGGGCAGACATCGGATCCCTCATAACGCACGTTTATCAGCTTTGTAAGTTCCCCCTCACGAAGCCTGAAGGCGTCCTGCTAACTATCCCTAAGCAACCCCACTGAAGAGGGAAGTTCAAGGCGGAGTAGCTTTTCTAAGCCATCTTGAGTTTTCTGTTTGCTGACCAGAACACGGTCAGTTGGTATTGGGAAATCCAAAGAAAATCTGGTCAGCTTTAGGGTCAGCACATAGTTATCCAGCGCCATTTTCTTTCGGTTCTACACCATGCTTTGCTGGAACCTAGGGTCGTTCATGGGTTAGGGAAAGCTACGGCGGACCTAGTATGGGATATAGCATATTACCTAACCCAAAACGCTAAGCCGACATTCTGAACCTAGACCCTGAACGCTTCCCCTGAAACTTAAGATGATCAAAATTGCCCCTGTTATAGGTGAATCACTTCTTCCCCATACCCTAGACACTAAGCCGGTGTAAACCCTGTGGTATATTGCCTAACTGTTTAACTCTGGGGTCTCGCCAAGTATTACTCTGCGAGCTGCCGGGGACTGTTCAGCTGCGTCACGCTAGAAGACAGGGGTTAGGGTGCACAGGGAGAGGCCCCTAAACTATAACTTGAGCTACAAGTAACTTATAGTGGGGGTAGCTATAGTTATGTGAAGTCGCAAAAGTTACAGTGATAGTTCTCGACTGTATAAATACAATTGCAGTAACTAACCGGATGCACCACATTGGAGGGTTAAGACATACCTCACTCGCAAAGCCCATTGGAGAAACAGGTTTCCTCACTGTTGCAGTTTACCACCGCACCTCAAAACAAGAACCACCTCTAGTCCCCCTGAAGTAGATAGAGTATGGCTTGAGGTATATTATAATATGATCCCCCAACACCCCATGTTCTATCTACTTGAGGGGGACTATAAATCTGAAGACTCTGCAAATCTACAACCAAACAGAAGATGCCCCAAAACCTCAACCCCGAACCCAAAATTTGAGACCCTAACCCCTAAACTCCAAAGCTTAAACCTTAAACCCTAACCCTCATTTAGGCGGCCGTAGTATACCCACAACCCTAAACGGAAACCCGCGTGTGGAGGATGTTCAAGGGCTTTACGCCCGGAGATGTGTCCGGACAGAACCAGGCCGGCATGCAAAGGCTAGAAGTTTAGGGTTCAGGGCTTAGGATGTACTAGAGGGGACTAAATGAGGACTAGGGTTCAGGGGTTAGGGTTTAGGCTTTGGGGCTCAGGGATCTAGGGTAGGGTTTCGCATCAGGGCGACTAAATACCTATCAATAACGGCAGGTCAAATGGAAAAAGAAATGCAAACTGGGATGACAGGAGGTTATGGCGCTGGCTATAGTAACTCTGAATGCTAACCCCTAAACCTGTATTTGAGTTCCAGATTACTTCGTATGATTTTGATCTATTGTACCTCTAAAGCCGACGTCAGAATAACTTTAATAACTATTGAGGCTCCTGTACTACGACTTGTGGCTCAGAGTGGGGTGGGCTGCGGTGGGGTGGAGTTGAGGGTTTAGGGTTAAGGCATGAGACGTAAACGCCAAAGCCTGAACTCTAGGATGTACGGTCACGGGTCAGTTGAACATTCTTTGCGGATATTTCTTGCCAAAAGTAAGCACTCCGGCATCCTAAAGTTGGGTACAGGGACCAGAAAGGGTCCAGGGTTCAGGTTTCAGGATAGGGTTATCTCTATTTTGAAGAGGCCGGGACATAACCATTGGCATCCAGCCAT
Source organism: Symbiodinium pilosum (assembly GCA_905231905.1). Classification (NCBI taxonomy): domain Eukaryota; class Dinophyceae; order Suessiales; family Symbiodiniaceae; genus Symbiodinium; species Symbiodinium pilosum. The sequence goes on from CAJNIZ010003944.1 coordinate 4,467, forward strand.
TTCTGTAGGATGACCTGGGCTGCAGAGCCTGGTCAGAATCTCAGCTAGCCCCCGCAAGTCCATAAGAAAAAATGGCTCAGAAGCACGGCAGAAACAGTGACTTGATGGGTAGAATTTATGTGGATGTTCCAGGACAAAAAATGAGGAGTGCTCCTTGGGGAGCCCTTATCAAACAGTGTGTAATGCCTAGATGTCTACAAAATACCGGGACCCGCACAACCTAAACCCTAAACCCTAAATCCCTAAACCCCTAAACCCCTAAACTCTAAACCCCTAAACCCTAAACCCTAAGTGCGGCGCCCAGTTTTAACTGGGAGTTGACATGCTAGGTGTGTAGCAGACCAATACTCTCAGTCAAACCCAGGCTCTAAGGTTTAGGGTTTAGGGTTTACAGGGTTTATAGGGTTTAGGGTTTAGGGGTTTAGGGGTTTGGCGTTTGGGGTTTAGGGTTTAAGGTTTAGGGTTTAGGGTTTAGGGTCCAAACCCGAAACCCTCAATAGTAGTTTCCATTCTATCTTCCATTCTCCCAGTATACCCCCAATATAACTCTAATATTACCCTGAACCCTAAACCCTTCTTCTTCTGGTTTGCGTCGCTGTGGTTCTGTCGCTTGATTGCGACCCTCAAGCCAGAAACTTTGGGTCTCAACAGTCACCACAGGAGTAGGTCTGGGCGAGCGTAGCACCGGACCACTCCTTTAGGTCTACCTTAGACCCAAAAGACCTTCAGTTTAAGGGTTTCATTTGAGGACGTATATTATGGGGTCCTGAAACTGAAGGTCTTTTGGGTCTAAGGTAAGGTCTCGGTTTTGGGGACTCATAAGTCTTGCACTTCTTGTCTCCGAGTCAATGCAGCCTGTGAAGAGTTTTGGAGGTCGTCCGTGACATGGATTGTGGTATTATGGTTTGTGTAAGGTCATAAACCGAAAACGTAAGCTCTAAGGGGAACCTCTCTAGTTTTGTGACATGCCCGTGTGAATATCCGCATAAATTTTGCAACAGCCCTACGCACCACCCTAAACCCCTAAACCCCAAAACCCTAAACCCTATAGACCCTTGCCCTGAGCCCCCAAATCCTAAACCTCAAACCCTAACCCTAAGGATTCAAAGGATACAGCTATCATTTTCTCCTCAGAGGCTTAGTAACGATTCATCTATGATGGACTCCTTAACCCTGAATCCTGTAAACCCTCATTCCTAGACTCTGGGTACTGCCCCCCGTCAGTAACAGTTGGATAATACTTACAATAGGGTTATATATAGCCCTTAATAGGACCCCTAATATAGACTGTTACTGGGAGGGGGCAGTACCCAACCTATACTCCACGCTCCGTTTCCATGCAGGTAAAAAGCTCCGTGCAACGCGGGATCAAGACCAAGATCCAGGACACTGGGGTTTAGGGTTTAGGGTTAGGGTTCAGGTTCACTTCATCCCTTCCCCCCCTCAACTTACACCCCGCCACCGCGATTATACTACATATGCCAGTCGTGGTATAGTAATCTAAACCTTAGACCCTATTGGAAACAATTTAGGTATAGTAATCTAAGCCTTAAACCCTATTGGAAACGGTACGGCTTAGGTATAATTTCAATAATCTAAACCTCAAACCCTATTGGAAACAATTTGGGTATAGTAATCCAAACCTTAAGCCCTATTGGAAACGGTTTAGATATAGTAATCTAAACCTTAAACCCTATTGGAAACAATTTAGGTATGGTGATCTAAACCACAAACCCTATTGGAAACAATTTGGGTATAGTAATCTAAACCTTAAACCCTATTGGAAACAATTTAGGTATAGCAATCTCAACCACAAGCCCTATTGGAAGCAATTTAGGCATAGCAATCTAAACCTTAAACCCTATTGGGAACAATTTAGTGTGAAGGAGTGGGGGCTGTTAATGATAGGGAGGGAATACTATGTGCTCACGCCTTGGCTTAAAGCGCTATTTACAGCTGCGGTATAGGGTTTAGGGTCCAGGGTTTACGGCTGAGCGTTCCGGGTTTAGGGGTCAGGGTTCAGTAGAGTTTTATGCCCAGTTGTGCGTAGCTTGCATTTCCAAGAGTAGCAGGAGCAGCGAAACTGTTACAAGGGGATCTTGGGGATTATCCAGATGAGACTTTTCACACATGGGGTGTCCCCCTCCATACCCCAGAGTACGTTTCCCTAAAACCCACACCTTTATGAGCCTTTTTATGGAGACTCCTTCTTTCCCCGGAGGTTCCATGCACCTACATCCCATATGCTTGGGGCCCAGATGGGTTTCTAGGTATACTTGAGGCCTAAGGATATACTATGAGAGATTTTAAGTTTGTACCCTTAATATTTGTAATCCTAGATGTTGGGTCCTAGATACCGTTATTCAGGGCCATATTCCATGGTTTAGGTACCCAAACCCAAGGGTACAAACCTTAAGGGTACAAAGGAAAACTCCCTGATACTATACAGGCAGAGGGACCCCCCTAAACCCTAAACCCTAAACCCGGGGCTTATTTCCTTTACCTCATCTTTTGAGCCATGTGAGGGTTTTGGGTTAAACAGAAATTAGGGTTTAGGATGTAGGGTTTAGGTTAGGCCCCTAAACCCGGCCCAAACCCCTAAACCCTTCCTGCAGGCTGGTCAGCCAGGGTCTTAGCATTCATTAGGATTTAGAGTTGAAAGGGCCAAGGATTTGGTGCGTCAAAAATGCTCCGAATGCATCTTAGAGTTTAGAGGCCCAGGGTGCAAGGCGTGGATGGTTTAGGGTGTAGGCTGGTTAGTGGGAATTCTAGGGTCACCCCTCCATACCATGAAGCTTCGTACCAGTTGCTCCAAGGGAAGATTTCTGTGCGTGATCCTAAAACTTAAATGGGGTTCATGTACCTTGGAGAGGGCATATCTTCTCATGTGAGCTATAGTCTAAGCTCCTTAAAGTGGGTGAAAAAGTTATATAGGAGACAATTTTACGCGGGACAATTATAGGGCTTGTCAAGGGGGATATTGGGAGTTTGGAGTATGGTTCGAGTAGATCATCTTCTGGGGCCTTCCTGGAGAAGTGTTAGACTAGGGCTTAGGGCTTAGGGTTTAGGGTGTTTTTTCTGTCTGATGACTTTAGCAAGCGTGCAGCAGCTGTCCATACAGCGCAGGGCTTCGGCCATGACGGTGTGGGCTTTTCATGTAGAGGCAGTTCCCCCTCTAGAAATGAAACGGCTGATTGATAACATCTTGTAAGAACCTGAGTGTCCTCTATTAATTGTTGCAGAGTTCTTAGGGTTGGGGGTATGTAGCACAGTTGAGGATCTTCGCCCTCAACAGTACATTGCACATGCATCTGTTTTGACGCAGGTTATGCTCAGCCTTCAAGATTTGAAATCTTATGGAATGATCCAGGCAGTAGTAAGTCAGGTCTTAGTCAAAGATTCCATGGGGATTCTCTCTTGAGATGTTCTCCGCAAACGTACCTCCTCCCTTGCACCTAGAGTCTTTGAGACCCCGAACCTAGGGTTGTGGGTAAAGGGTCCAACTATGCACTCTGCCTGAAGTGGACCGCTCACGCAGCAATGGTGACTATAAGGGAGAATAGCAAGTTTATTAGGGTATGAGGGTCCTCTTATCTTCCTATTATACCACTATTACAGGGTGGGGGTCCACCTAAAGTCTACCATACAAACTCATGGAGATATGAAGGCGAACACCAGCACTGTAGTACTCATGCAACTTTGAACACCTTGTATTATTGTAATGATGCAGAGCCAAATGGAAAATAACATGGACAATTAATTGGACACTGGGTCTATATAGGGATTTTATACATAACTAAACGAAGCCCAAACATTCCTAAAGTTCATTAGCGCGCCTTGGACACCACCATCTGGAGGGCGGCGGCAGGCAAATAAGAGGCCCGCGCCACTCTCCCGGTGAGGCAACTGATTCGCTGAACGAGTGCCGATGTCGCTCTGTTCGTGCAGGTTCCTGTTGCAATACGGTTCCGTAAATGGTTGCACCGACTTTCCGAGCAAATATCTGAGTCACGACACTAATCTTACGAACTCCCCTCAAATAGTCCTTAGACTCACAACCCCATTCCATTTCTAGCGAGTTTCCTGGGATCCAGATAGCCCAATGTAGGTAATATTTATAGACTTAAGGGCCCAATGCAGGTATGGTTTGTATACTTGGATCCCGAGGGAGTGTGAGACGTTTTCTGCCACAGGAGACCTACCCGCGCCTTGAGCATGCGATTTTGCTGCAGTCTATGGGGACCCCCTAGATCTTAAACCCTCAACCCCTTGTCTTGTGGGGTTCAGGCTAGAGGATGCGAGATCTGCATCAAGGCTTACCATGGCTTACCTTAACCTACCAAAACCTACTTTGTTGCAAGGTCTTTTTATGAAGTTAGTATAGAATTTGTAGGGAACCTACCAAAAATTGGTTTTGGTAGGTTAAGGTAGGCTTTAGGGTGGAGGATTCAGGTTTTAGGGTTCACAGTGTCGGGTTTTCAGCTTCACGGTGACGTTCAACTGTTGGGGTTGCACAGTCTTCTACAGAAAAGACATGTCACAAAGATATGTAGACCCCTGATTAATAAACCCCCTCCTTTTAAGGGCCTTGGTATTAGGATCTCTATTATAATCTCTATTAAGGGGAGGGGGTTTGTTAATCAGGGGTGTGGGATTATTGCCAATTTGCTCGAGGTAAGAACCGGTCAAGGGATAGCCGGCCTATGCCTCAACCCCTACACCATGTATGCTATAGTCTAAACTCTATAAAGGGGGTTATCTAGGGATTCTGTAGGGTACTACTACAGGGGATATTAAGGGGAAACTAGGAGTTTAGACCATAGCTCATGCAGTGCTTAGGTAATCCTGTCTAGGCTGCCGTTGGTGCGATGTGTTCATGGGCGTTTCAGTACACGTGGGCACGTAGACCAACACATTCGATATTTCTTGTTAGAGGGACTTCCGACTTTCGTCCTGCCCGCCTGCCGAGAATGGAACGTAGCGAACAGCAGGACAAAGGCGGACTTGTTTGAGGCGTCTTTGTGGCAGCATAGAAATGTTCGACTGGTGAAGGACTTACTCAAGTTCATGGCCCTACTCCACTGGTTGGAGGTCCGACGAACGATCCAGCCTAAGGGACCGTTTTGGGATGAGTACCTATTGCTGCTTCTCGTGCATCTTGCTGGAGGAGTTTGGCTTCTAGAAAACCCCTCAAGCAGCCTCCTTTTTAAGCACGGGAGAATGGTTTGGCTCGTACGCAAGCTGCACCAAGCTGGTATGATGGTATCTAGAACCGCACTCATCCCTGGCGTTGTCGCTGGTGCTCCAGTTGCAGCTTGCTTTGCTTGACTGCCAAGGGGTTAACCCCCAAACTTGGGCCCTGAATTTTGGCAACCTCCTCGCATCTTAGCTTTGGCCCCTAAACCCTAAACCCCTTGTGATCTACCCTCAACCCTAAGCCCTAACCCAAATGTGGAAGCTCTTACTTTGTCCATGCTTTTGAGTACTAACGATGCGCGCACACTGCTCTACACATAATTGTCCAATCATAGGGCCAGGCCTCGCGAGCTCTAGATGTGGGTTTGACGAGGTTTAAGGCTTGCTTGCTTACTTGGAGAGTCATGGGGACTTACTAAGTAGTGGATAACCACTATAAGCCATAAGATAACCCCAATTATCCCCATTATCAACCCACTTATGACTACGTCCCCATGACCTTCCAAGC
>CAJNIZ010003945.1:0-16776 GCA_905231905.1 Symbiodinium pilosum
AGAGGGCTCTCGTCATGAAACCCCCATTTAGAGTTCAGGGTTTACGGTTTGAGGTTTAGGGTCTCGGGTTTAGGATGGGGGTTTCAGGGTTCAGGGTTTGAGGTTTAGGGTTTAGGGGTTGGGGTTTGAGGTTTAGGGTTTAGGTTTTAGGGTTTGGGGCATAGGGTTTTCAGGTTTGGGGTTGAGGGTTTAGGGTTTTACGTTCTAGCTTTAAGGTTTAGGGTTTAGGGGTTTCGATACTCGATGGTTGGGGATTTCAGGTTGAGGGCTGAGGTGTAGGGCTGAAGCTTTAGGGGCCATTCAGAAATGATGAATGTGTTTGGGGTTTGGGGTTCAAAATTCGGGGCCAAAGCTACAATGAACGCACAAGAACTACCATTGAGGTTTATGCAAGAATGATAGGGAAATTCCGTGGCTAATTTCCTCACCGCCCAGCATGTAGGACTATTTTGGCAACGCTGCCTACCTTTTTTGGGTAGTGCAAACCCTAAACCCTAACCCCGGAACCCGCAACCCCATAAACCAAGGAATCTTTCAGGTTGGGTAGGCTCAAGCCTTCTGGGTTTCATTAGTGAAGCCATGGTTTTTATAAAGCCAGATACAAATGGTTTAGGGGTTCTGGGTTTAGGCCCCTAAAACGTATACCTATACCCTTGCGCCCAAACAATTTTCAAAAGCGGTGGTCTGGCAGATCTCTGCATTTCATATTCCGCAACTCCGCACCCCGAACAAACAGGACTCACACACCATAAGCCCTGAACCCTAAGCGCAAAACCCAAAACTCTAAACCCTATACTGTAGCCCCCAAACCTTGACCCCTGGACCCTGAACCCCAAACTGTAACTAAATGCCTGTCCTCTGTTTCTACCATGGTGTAGAGCACTGGCAAACAGCTCGAGAGGTCCAAGCACTGTGTTTGGGTAGTTTGAGGCAACATGTAATATTACGAAGGTGTGCGCGGTTTTATCTTGGGGGAAGGGATCGGGTTGGAAAGTCATGGTTTGGGATTCAGGATTTGGGTTTAGGGTCTAGAATTTAAGCTTTAGGTTTTGGGCTTTAAGATTTTAGGGTTACGGTCTAAGGTGTAAGGTTGAGGGAGGTTGGGGGAAGGATTTAAGGTTTAGGGTTCAGGCGTTCTTTGGTTTAGGGTCTTGGGGTCAGGGTTTCTGGCATTGAGGCCTTGAGGTGTAAGGTCTTAGGCAGGGGGGTTCTTACAGGGCTGTCGGCACGTACCTGAAGAAAGGGTTAGGATCATCGGCACCCTATACCCTAAACCGACGTCATTTCACAGGAGCCAAAAAAAAACCTGCAGATATATGGGCGAGTCCTACAGGAGTGTTCCCTTACTGCTAGGGTTTAGCGTTTAGCGTTCAGGGGTATTGTCGCATGTATATAGTAGTACTGTCACTGTAGGTCATGGCAGAAGGTAATATCTTGTCACCTGCAGGAATAAAATTCCAAAACCCCTTGATACCTGCCTTTTTGGAATTTTGCAAAGCGCCACATCACTGAAAAACATGTTCCTTGCCTTCAACACACAGAATAAATTCATCCCAAGAATTACTTCAGTACCGCGCCCTGACTTGTACAGAATGCAATTCAACCGTGAATACTTCCAAACAAATCCAAAGGGCACGGTCCAAGTATTTTCTCATTAGTTTCTGTAATCCAGGGAAATCACACATAACAAGTCCCTAGCGTGAATTTTACTGGATCTGAAGGCTTTGAAGAGCCACTTCTCTGGAGTACCTTGCCAGTACATCGTTACACACATATATCCATGCATACCATCTCGCCAACATCTAGACGACATAGTTATATGCGTGCGCATACGAATACATATATATAGTATAACTCCATAAACATGTATACTGAACTTTACACTCGGATGCCCTGGCTAAACCGACGCAGCAAGATATCAATCCTTGCGGCGGCAGCAAGACATCCCTCCAAAGCCCTGAACCCTAAACCCTAAACCCTACGCCTCAAACCCTGAACTCCTAAGCCCTATACCCTAACCCTAAATATTCCGGTCATAGGACTTGAGAGGGCATCTATGGGGGTTTGGGGTAAGGGCAATTATAACCCAACTATACGTGTACTCATCACCCAATCATAAGCCCTCTCTCAAGGGGTTATACGTACCAGCTATAGTTGGGTCATAATTACCCTGAAGCTCCAAGCAGGTGCAAGCAGAAGGGATCGTCCTAAGTTGAAAGTCTGGGAACCTAAACCCTAAACCCCTCAACCCCGAAACCCCTAATCCCTAAACCTTGCAGTTGCGAACAAACAATCATGCCAATCTCTGAGCCTTGCGCCTCGCCTCTACCCTCATATCACAAACTCCTGTGCGAATCATCCCGCACCCTGATATTAAACTCCCCACCCCCACCCCTGCTAATATTATGTACTTCAATTATGTGGTATATTATAATATGATATTAGGGGGCGGGGGGTGTAATATTAGGGGAGGAGAAGAATGCAAAACACTAGTGTTAAGCGAATCTAGGAGACGATCACAGGATAGTACCTGGATGTAACTGAGGTTTTTGCCTCGCCGGGCTTGGGCTTTGGAATGCCAAGCTAGATCCGCGGTCTAGGTATCAGGGTTCATTGTGTAGGATTTAGGGGTTTAGGCTTTAGGGTTGAAGGTCTAGGGTGCAGGGTTTAGAGTATATAGTCCCCCTCAAGTAGATAAAATATGGGTATATGGGGATCTGATTATATATTCTATCTACTGAAGGGGGACTATAAGGATCTAGGGTTTTAGGGTTTAGGGGATGGTGATCTTCTGCTGGGAAGCGCTTGGATACTGAATGTCCAATTTTTCGCTCCCTGAATATGGAAAGAAGCATGAACCCATGGAGTGCTAAAGTAATGGAAATTCCGACGGTCTTGCAAGTCTTTAGGACTAGTTGAGCCTGGTGATACGTGGGTTATGAGCATGATGCAAAGTAGGTCGTAAGCCCTGAGCCCCCAAACCCTAGACCCTAAACCTTAAGCCCCCCCCCGAAGCAATATACCTTAAACCTCACTGAAGCGTGTCAGGCATCAGGCTACGGAAGCACTTCTGTAGTCGTTCACATGCGTGGTGGGCTGAACCAAGTGCCGTTACACCCTTCTTATAAAATTCCTAAACCTTAGACCGTAAACTCGAAACCCTAAATCCTGAACCCAACCGACAAAGTATCCCCCTTAATAAGCCCTATAGTAGTCCCCTATATAATCCCCTATATAACCCCCTTTAAGGAGTTTAGACTATAGCTCATATCGCCTGTGATAAATGCTATTCACATGGAGCTCGAGGAGTGCTACTCGCGAGAAGACTCCTGTTGTGCACACTTCATACCTGGGTACATGCCACAAGACTGGTTTAGGGTTTAGGATGTAGGGCTTAACTTTTACGGTTTGGGGTTTAAGGCTTAGGGTCTGAGGTTGAGGGTTTAAGGCTTAGGGTCTGAGGTTGAGGGTTTAGGCGGTTTCTGGAGATATTTGGGTTTCGGGAGGTTAGGGGTCCGAACGCGAAGCTTCCGGTGCATCAAATTTTCAAGTTTGCTGGAGACACTTCACTTACTGGGCGTTAGTAGGGAATGAGGGAAGTGAATATATCCCATGAGGATTTTTTCCGGGACAAATATTCCCTTATTCGCTACTAAGCACCAGCAAGATCAACGTCAGGTGCATCAGAAAATGTTCGGATCTGGAAGTTTCTCAAACCAAAGTAGGAACCCTTCACGCATGTCTCAGACATATATACATATATACATCATAATAATCAGAATGTACACTAGAACGGTCCCCCAAGGGATTCTACAGGGACGATTTTGAGAAACCTCCCATCTAGGTGTGTCTCAAAAGGTAAGGAACCCTGTTTCCTAATGATACTGATCCTTCAGGATCATAACCCTAAACCCTGAACCCTAGACCCTAAACCCTGAACCCTAAACTAGCTCAGGGTTCAGAGTTAGAGTCGTAAGGATTCCTTTGAGACATACCCTAGCCGCAGCATCCAGCCGTTCATGACTGAAGTAGGTCGAGGGGCTTTCATTCCCTAAACAGCATCGTGATGGATCCAAACCTGGGCAGCTTGTTCCGAATCCACACCACCTTTTTTTGAAACGGTTTAGGGTTTAGGTTTACATGAAGGCCGTCCTTCGCACCGGCATCGAATCCAATGGACCGCAAGAACCGCATTCGCACCAACCGAAATACAATATCGCATCGAACCGTGTGAACCGAAAAGATGTCAAGAACCAAGTTTAGGGTTTGGGGTTTAGAGTTTACAGTGCGAACCCTCAGGAAAATAAGCCAGCTGCTGAAACAAATTACTTCTTGACAGGTCGGGATGCGGGCTTACTCTACGAGGGCCCTAAACCCTAGGTCCAGGGATATGTACGAGAAAAAAAATTGCACGGATCCGTAAACCCTAAACCCGAAACCCAAGGCCTTAGCGATTCCATTGGCTCATTTTGAACAAATCCCATGTGGATTCTGCCCACTTGCTGGTAAGAAGCTTCCGAAATCTAATTTCCCATTTTCCCATTTGATCCTCCGTGCATCAAAGCAAATCGGCAATTGGAGGCTGAACCTATAAGTGCTTGTATGGATTATATGGGAGTTATATGGGTGGTTGTCAAAATGATGGCCCCTTTTGGGATACCCTAAATTACAGGTGCCGTATTGTAACAGGGATCCAAAAAGGGACCATAATCTTGACAACCACCCATATAGGTTACAAGAGGTTTAGAAGTTTAGGGCTTAGCGTTTCAGGTTTCCAGACAGGCCGAAGGTTCAAAGGCAAAAATTACACGAGTCTCTTACCTGCAGGCACTATTAAGTGGCAACATGGGCGCTATCACATCAGCCCATCGCAACGAAGGCTGAACCTGAACTCTAAAACCTAAGCCTCAAAGTCCCCACAGGCTACTTCCCGGAGACCTACCATTGCAACCTGCATGGGCCGGAATGACTATCAATACCAGGTTGAGGTCTACATGAATCACGTGATGAGGTACCCCTAAATCATACATGTAAAATGCAAGGAGCCCGGTTTCCTTTTCACATCCCACGCTCTACCCTAAACCCTAATCCTGAGACCCTCATCCCTAAGCCCTAAGCCCTAAACCGATAAACCCAGTACACGGGTGCCCCCAAACCCCAAAGAGCGCGTTAACCTCGAGGCAAGAAGATCAGCTGCAAGGTCTGCCGAGGTGCAACGTCTTTTACCCTTTTTTAGGGTTTAGGGTTTAGGGCTTCGGGTTTAGGGTTTAAGGTTTAGGGTTTAAGGTTTAGGTTTTAAGGTTTAGGGTTTAGGGCTTAGGGTATAGGGTTAAAGTTTTCGTAGGGTTTAAAGTCTAAGGAGAGAATTTTCGGACCCCAATATACTGTTCTTGCCATAATGGGGACTATGTTATAAGGAACAGTACCCAACCCAAACTCCAACAGAGAAACTAAATCCTAAACCCTAAACCCTAAATTGTAGTTTCCATTTATCTTCCATTATCCCAATATAACCCCAATATAACCTTAATATGCTCACTGGAAGATGTCCTCCATCCACAATGTCCAAAGTAGAAACGTGTAAGGACAGTTCAGGGTTTAGGGTTTAGGGTTCGTGGTCCGGGAGCTTTGCTTTTAGGGTTTAGGGTTTAGGGTTTAGGGTTTAGGGTTGAGAGCTTCCGGAGTTGTAGGTTTTGGGCCATGGGCTCGGGACTTAAGTCAAGGTGTTTGGCATTGAGCCCCAAACGGTGTTATCATTGGGATAAACTACAACTATACTTGGGTTACAGTGACCCTAAACGGACACGGCTGCGGTGCGTTTACAGGTTGACTGCAAACTGGCTCTAAAGTCTAGCTTAACCCCTAAACCCTTAATCCCTAAGCCTTTAGGTTCAGGGCTTCAGGCTTTGAGCCTTGCGTAGATGAGGAGCTTAAGCAAATGCTAAGATGGTGGGATCCATCTGAGACGTCTGACTAGATTTTTGCAAGGGACCATGGAATGCTATCTTGTGACTAACCTGGGCTTTTCGCCACTTAGGATCTGAGGCTTCAAGGCTTTCAATTCGGGGTTTGGGAGCTTTGGACGCATTCGGGCTAAGAATTCAAGCTTATAGGGGTAAGTATATAGGGTTTAGGGTTTAGCCTTTGGGGTTTAGGGTTTATGGCTCAGGGTTCAGGGCCAAGGGATGTTGACACCTCGGCAGATGATCCGTGCCCAACGCTCAGAAGAAGACCAGCAAAACCTTGGTCCATCGACTGGACCAATGGTCCACCCAGACTTCACAAAAGTTAGGGATTGGGGATTAGGGTTTAGGGGTTTAGGGGTCTAGGGTTTAGGGGTTCAGGTTTAGGATTTAGGGGTTGAAGGTTCAGGGTAACCTGCAGAGGTTTTAATTTTGAAGCTACAATAACCGGAAAAACCTAAGCCCTCAAGCCCGAAACCTTAAAGTTTAAAACCCTAGTGCACAGAAGCCCTACACCTTGGAGCCGGAATCATGAACCCAAACACCTAAAATCTCGAAACTGTGGAACACAACAATGACATAATACCTAGACCCTTAAGGACCCAAAAAAACAATACCCAAGACCCTGACATCCTAAAGGTTATAGTGCGAGCGTTTTGCTAGCTGGTTGAACCAAGCAAGGCCATATTCTACTTATAGAGCTACACCCAGAAAAGGAGGATACAAGCTTCTTCTAAATATTGGAAAGCGCGTGATGGATCCCAAGATGTTGTAAACCTTATTATAGGAAACCTCAACAAGGCATCCCTAATTTGTGGAAACTTTTGCAGTGGTCCGAAAAGGGTTCCGTGTTTTTTGGTTTAGGCTCCTTGGGGCTTACTCTCCTTTGGCAAAAGCTTTAAGGTTAGTGGCTCGAGGCTTAGGGCCGAAGCATCAAGTTTCCGTGTGAGTTGGAGCATATGGATGGCTCAAGTCCCCTGGTTCCACTCTCTTTTCGGGAGGTGTTTTTTTTGCAGTGTTCAAGATTTTTAGGATTCAGAGGTCAACTTTCTGCCCGGAGAGGCCATGGGTTTTCCTTGAGATATGTAATCCGGATTCTGCTATGGAACCCTATCAAACTGAAAATCTGGGAGAACCCCAAGCCCTAAAGGTCCTAAACTCTAGAGGCCTATTAACCTAACAACCCAAAACTCCAAAAGCCCTAACCTGGGTTGCTGTTAAGGAACTTAATTCAAAGTACTATATTGGGGTATGTACTTTATGTATACCCTTTATGGTAACTGAATGTAAGTTCCATAACAGAAACCGAATATGAATGAGCACGAGGCGAAGATTGCAACCACCATCGCGAAGATGCAGGTCTTGGCCAGCCCAATACAACACCACAATGGGGCTCGGGGGTCCGCAGTGCGGAGTGTAAGGTCTAGGACTTAAACCCCAAAACAAAGTCTACAGGCTCAGAGTCGGATTTCTTTTCTTTGACTTTATTTGGAGTTGGTTTGAAGACTCTAATGACAATAGTGAGCTTTCAACGGGGGCCAGGCGGGGTTTGGGGGGACAAGCGGCCTGTCTGTGAACTACGGAGTTCCCCTACACCCTAAATCTGAAATCAATTCCCACCCGGCCAGCTTAGGCCGTTCCCACCCCCATTGAAGAAACACGTCAGCCTTTACACCCGTAGTGGGCAAGACAATGGGAGGAGCCTATGGAGAATGGACGTAGAGCCCCTCCCGTCCTCCCATACATCGGGAGGCGACAGCCCTGCCTCCAGCCACGTTGGTTTTTGATGGGAATAAGCGCAAAAGTCTCACAACGCCCCCACGGGGGTTGTAGGGGCCTTGAGGACCTCGAGGCCAGCCTGAGGCCCCTGGGCGGCCTTGGAGGCTTTGTTTGCCTGAAATCGAAAATCAGAAGACTATCTTTTTGAGGTGGGAATTGAGGGCATAGCCCTAAACCCTAACAGGAAGTAATTTGGGTGGCGGGTGGGGATTTGAAAAAAAGAGCCCAGCTTCGATGGCTTCTTGGGCAACATCCACGAGGTTCGCTGGGCGCAGGATGTGCCGCCACCCACAGAACGTTGAAAGCGGCGTGGCGTCATCAGCGCATGGATACTGAGCCCTGCGCAGGTAGACGTCCTAAACCCTAAATCTTAAGCCCTTAACCCCTAAATCCTAAACCCTAAACCCGAAACCTCCCCAAGGCGACCCCTCGGGTTCCCTGACGGTTTAGGGCTTAGGGTTGCGAGTTTTGGGTTTAGGTTTTAGGGCTTAGGGTTTAAGGTTAAAGGGCTTAGGGTTTAGAGCTCCTGACTTAAGTTTTTTAGGTTTTGGATCATAAAACCATCTAGCTTTCATGCAAAATGCGTTGGGCCCGATCTGGGTTCCAAGAGAACTCTAGCAGCAGAGTGCACCCACGCCTACCAGAATGTTTGGCTTAATTGAAAGGCTTCTGGCATAGACTTAATGACTTGGCTACTCTTGAAATGGGAATAGGAAAGCTTCTGAAACCTGACTTACTTCCTGAACGTCATTCGAATTAAAGGCTCAAACACTGCTTGCTGAGCTACCCCTTAAGGATCTTCCGTAACAGGATATTTCTTCATTCCTGTTTAAGAAAAGCTTCCAGAATATTAGCCCAAAAACACCGGATGCATTAGAGCTAAAGTGTGAGAAGAATTTTACTAGAACCCGGTACTTGGCTGGTTGGAAAACAAGAATACGAGAGCTAAGGTCGAAACCTGAGTTCCTGATTCAAAGACATTGGCGCTTAAGGTGCTCAGAAACTTGCCCGAGAAAACCTCTCTGCTTTTTTATGTAAAGCCGGGGTGGTGAGTCAGTAGTTCCAGAAATGTATAGAAGGACTCGTTTACTTGCCTGCTCCTAGAATGATACTAGCAGAGTTACTTCAAAGCTCTAACCTAAACCCCAAATCCTAAACCCAAACCTCTGATCCGTAAACCCAAACCCTTAATCCTAAACCCTCATCTCAAACCCTAATCCCTAAACCCTAAACCCTTAACCCTCAACTCTAAAACCTAAACCCTGAAATGAGAATAGGAGAGCTCCCTTCCAAGACCCAGGGGTGCTGCTTCGAGAGCCCATGGAGCTTAGACCACAGCTCACTATAAGAATCACACAAGGATGCATAGGGGAATGGAAATAAAATGGAAACTACTATGTATGTGTAATTTTCTCACCTAGACTAGTTTATCATTTCCTGCTTTTTCAGGTGGAGGAAGGCAGCCTACAAATCAGGAGCTCGGAACAATCCTCAAATTCGACGCCAAAACAAGCTTTAGGGATACGGGATGGAGTTCAATTGCTGCAGGCTTGAGGATCTGAAGTCTATGTGGCGAAGGGTTAGGAACACGAAATCAGAGGAAATCACACGAAGACCACGAAAGGTTGAAAATTTCAATTTGGCTTATTCTGTGAAATGAACACCCGAAGGCCCTATCTCATGTCCTCCAATATCCCTATAACCCCTAACACGTCAATGGTGATCATACTCTCTCGCGCTGTCCTGCACCGTATCCAAACCTGACAAAGGAATGCTATAGCTAACACGGAGGCCCAACAAGAGACCTACGAAAAAGATTGTGCTCCTTTCAAAAAGGGTCCATATCAGCTTCCAAGTTTGTTAGAAAGAGTTTGAAACAATACTTCTGGGCTTCGCACCCATAAGGCGCACATCGTGGACTGGTTGCTCAACTCATCCAGCTTTTTCTGCAGACAAAGGAGGGAAAATAGGTTGCCATACTGTCGAACACGCGCGTATAATAGAGGAATAACCCAAATCTTAGACCCTAAACCCCTAGACCCTAAGCCAAATCATTTGAGCCATTTCCTGGGAGAATCCTTTGGCGTTCACCAGGTATAGGATGCAGGGTTGAGGTCAAGCAGAAGGGATTTGTTCTAAAAGTTCCCCTTGACTTATGATCCAAGATCACAGCCTTCTATTCAGCTAGAGCTTCGAAAATTGACTTTTTAGCATCAAGACTTGAGTTCCTTCTCATTCATGGACTTGTTGTGGACGCCCACCCAGATCCATCCTGGACGCTCTCGCAAGATTCTGGATCCCAGTTCTGGGGACCCGGACTAACCCAGTGATAGCGTGTTGCAGTGCGAGGTCTTAGGAATTAGTTAGGGTTTAGGGTTTGAACTGGCAACCCTGAACCCAAACGAGATGCCCCAGGCCTCTTCATCCTATCGTGAAGATGGGAAAGGAAAATGTCCGAACCCCCCCCCACTAAACACCAGAAAGATATGGTGGCTTCCATGAATGGGGGCCAAATGTGGACCCCAATTTACTGTACTGTTGATCAAGACGACCCCAACAAAGGCAGCCCTGATTCTTGGACCCCCAAAAAAACCTATACTTTATAAACCAGATCCCAGTTCCCATTTCATGTTCAAGCTTTTGTCTCAATTCTTGGGGTAGCAGGACCCAAGCCGCCACATAACTCCGATATTTCTCTATAGATCCTTACACCGATCCCTATACATCCCTACATAACACTTTAAAGGACCCTCACCTCTTGAAGGGGGTTCTCGAAAGGGAGGTGCTATAAACCCCTGAAACCGTGCTAAACCCTGAACTCCTAGCCCCTAAAACCAAAACCTCAAAACCCTAAACTTGAAACCCTAACCCCGAAGCCCTAAATTGATGCACCAATTTGGGAACTCCCGAATCATCTTGAGCATCGACCTGCTGCTGATGAATTCGACCTCGCGAGTCGTCTGTCTGGTCCTGTAAAGGGGGTGTAAGGTGTAAGGTTTAGGGCTTAGGGCTTAGGGCTTTGGCTTTGGGGCTTCGGGTTCACTGGTTTAGCGGTCAAGATTTAGCATGTAGGGTTTAGGATTTAAATCTTTCACAAGTACCCAGGATCAAGAAGCAAATGGGAAAGAGAATGCGGATGAAATCGAAATGTGGTTTATGCAGACGTCTTCGGGAATTATGTACGGGTTTAGCATCTGAGGCAAGGCCTGGGCGCAATGTTCACAAGTACATATCTTAAGGGTTTAGGGTTCAGGGGCGGTTATCAAAAATGTGGTCCATCCCCTATGGATCTACATGGGAAGTGGGGTAATAGCAAAACTCGACCGACAAAGCGGGGGCTTTTCTACTCAAGAGCTCCACTTGGAGGTTGAGAGTGAGCACTACATTCCTTCTGATGCAGGAGGCAAGCGTCCCTCAAGTCAAGGAAAAAACAGAGGTTCAACATCACAGCCAGGTTGAAGTTCTTTCTTTGCGGAAGACTTTAGTGTTTAGGTTACTATAATGGGTTATATAATGGGTGATATAATGGGTTCTTATCCCTTAATAACCACTATAATGGAGAATCAAATGGAAAAGAAAATGGAAAATGAAATGGAAACGACTATATATAGGGTTATGTAGGGTGTCAGGCTTCAAGATTTAGGGTTCACGAACCTGGCACACAAAGTACAACAGACAACAGCGAAACCTGCAAAATCTGGCAGAACCGACCTTGGACAGAAGAAGTTTAGGGTTTAGGTTTTTTACTTTCGGGCTCAGGGCTTACTTGGAGGGTCAGGGGGACTTAGTAACTAGCTGAATGATAGGGATAATTGGGGTTAGTATATGGGTCATAGGGGTTATTAGTTAACCTACTTACTAAGTCCCCCTGACCCTCCAAGTAGGGATTGCCACAGGGCCGTAAACGCTAAACTCTATGCCCTAAACCCTGCAAGCTCTACCGAGTCTCTCCCACTCCGGCTTCAAGTAAGGCTCTGGAAAGCCCTAGGATCCAGAGCTCTAGGGTTCAGGATTTAGGGTTTTGCATTTAGGGCTTGCGGTTCACACAAGGGTCCTCACCAAAAGCAGGCCTTTCAATTTGAGAAAAACTTTGTATGCGGTTTAGGGTTTAGGGTTTAGGGCATTGACCTAAACTTGTGAAGTCAGATTCTTCTCACTTCTCCAATCATAGAGAGGCAGGAAGAGCGGAGCACAACGGTAACCCCAAACTCTACGCTCTGAAACCCTGAACCGCAGAAGCTATATAGGGCCTTTAACAATTCAGGATGATGATCCTTTTTTGGGCTACACGTAGCATACACTCGACCCAAAAAGGGCACCGCAATTTCAACAAACGTAGCCTAAACCCTAAACCCTTAGTCTCTGAATACCAAACCATTAATCCCTAGACACTAAACCCTTAATCCCTAAGCTCTAAACCCTTAATCCCTAAGCTCTAACCCTGAAACTTCAATCCATAGCCAGACCCCGGAACCCAAACATCCAAGGCGGTCCTCCATCTCTCCTAAAAGTCGGCAGTGCATATCCAATTCCTGGACAGAATATGATGAGGCATAGGTAAGCTATAGTCTAAGCTCCTCACAAAGCGGTAATTTAGAGGATGTTTGCAGGGGAGTAGCATATGGGGTTATTAACGGGGGATACTAGGAGTTTAGACTACAGCTCAGGTAGACATCGTACAAAGCACAAGTGACATCTGCATTAAGACCACTGATAACAATGCTGTGATCTCAATCTCACTACAATTGAAAACATGATAGAAATTGCGAGAAAAAATAGACCGTGAGTGGCATGACCTAGTCATGTTTGGGGACTGCATGGGTTCAAAGGCTTTAAGGGTCTTGGGGCCAGGTGGACTTAAACCTTAAGCCCTAAATCTAAACCCCAAGCCCTAAACCATAAGTGAACCCAAGGGGCTGTGCGGTAAAGGTTATCTTCCCCCCTTAAGTAGTTTTGGGTATATTATAATAAGATCCCCCTATACCCCATGTTCTATCTACTTAAGGGGGACTATAGGGTTTAGGGGACTCTTTTTGCCCAATTCGGAGCGGACATCCGTGGGTCGCACCCTGTCTGTGGGGCATAGGGCTCGCAGCTTTGGTTCCGGGATTTTGGGTCTTTTAGGGTTTAGGGTTTAGGGTTTAGTTTGGATCAACCTAATATGAAACCCCCCCCCTCATGTCAAACATTCCCATTGTGGCATCTCATAACATAGAGTCCCCCTCAAGTAGATAGAAGATGGCTTTGCATACATTATAAAAGGATCCCCATGTACCCTATTCTATCTACGTAAAAGGGACTATAACCCAAAACCCTATATACCTATGAAAATAGCTTCCATGTTCTTTTCCATGATCCCTATATGACCCCAATAATATACCCCATATTCTATCTACTTGAGGGGGACTATATCGGGTTGGGGGGTTGAATATCAGAGCCAGGGGACAGGGTTTAGGGTTTAAGGTTTAAGGTTTAAGGTTGTCGGTTTCAGGTTTAGGGTTTAAGGTTCAGGGTTTTGGGTTTAGGGTTTAGAGTTTAAGGTTCAGGGTCTAGGGTTGAGGGCTTAGGGTTTAGGGTTGAGGGTTGAGGGAAAATTTGAACACACATAGAGTGCACAAATTTTGGAACTGCCAAGAATAAGGCCTCGCATATGTTGGAGCCTATTTTTTTCGAGACATTAACCCTAACCCCTTGACCTCATAAACTAAAGCCCAAGATGATGAACAACAACTCCTTATCGCTGCAGCCTATAAGCCCTAAACCCTACACCCTAGACCGCAAACCCTAAGACGCAATTGCAGGCGCCTCGGAAATTGCTCCGCCGAACTTCTTCAGGTTCCTGGCAGGGCGAGGCTTCAGAGATGTAGGTCTTGCATGATGTCAACTTGGAGGGTCAGGGGGACTTAGTAACTAGGTTTGGGGATAATTGGGGTTACTATATGGATTATAGGGGTTATTAACCTACTTACTAAGTCTTCCTGACCCTCCAAGTAGGGTCTAGGGCTTAGGATTTAGGATTTAGGCGTTAAGGTTGGGTACTGCCCCCACCCGGTGACAGTCTATATTAGGGGTCCTCTTAAGGGCTATATATAAACATACTATAATTATTATCCAACTGTTACTGAGTGGGGGGCAGTATCCAACAATAAGGTTTAGGGTCTATATGGTAGTTTCGCTAGATAGGGGGGCCCCAATATAGATCCCAAAATACTATACTCCTGATTATACGGACCCCCATAAGGGTACCCTAATTTTGAGAAACTCCCATGTAGGCTTTAGGGGGCTCCAAGCTCGCGGCTTACGGACGTGTGCGGTTCAGACTTTATGGCGCTAACCAGGGCTGAAGGTATTGGGGGATGCAGGTCTGCTGCTTCACAGGGTCCTTGGGATTTTAGGGGGGTCAATAGGGGGGCTTAATTAAGGGTTTGGGGTTTAGGCTTCCAGGGTGGTATTTAAGCTGCACTCGCAACCTCAGGTTTGCGGTTTGGCCACTGAGGCTTGGGCGCAATGAAAGCAAGTCTCGAGTGGAATCGTAAACCCTAGAGTCCCCCTTACGTAGATAGAATGTGGCTTTGGGTTTATTATGATAAGATCCCCATATACCCGATATTTTATCTACTTAAGGGGGACTATAGACCCTAAACCTTAAGAGGCACAGGGTCGGAGACCGTCAGTGAATGTGGCTCTGCAAGCCGTTCCACTTCTTCCTTCCTGCATCCGAGGAATCCTGAGGTCCAAATCCTACTAGAGTTTAACGGTAATTCTTACTAGATCCCATTCTACGGTTTAATTGGGTGATTTTTGATAAGTGGACCACCCAATTATACGGTAATAGCCTATTTAGTAAGTGAGTGACCCAATTATACGGTCTAATGGGATCCAGGAGCCTCCAAGTACTGATGCAATCCTACATGAGCTATAGTCTAAACGCCTAGTATCCCCCTGAAAAAGCCCTATAACACTCCCCGGGGTACCCCCTCCATAGCATCCTTGAAGGAGTTTGGACTACAGCACACATCATGATCAGAACTGTGACATTTCTCCGGCCTCGGCGGCCAGGCCGACGTCTAGAGCAATGATGATCAAGGACGCGGTTTCGGGTTTTAGGGTCAAGGGATTAAGGATTAGGACCTTGGGTTTTGGGCCTTAGGGTATAAGAGGACGGTATAAGAGAATTACGACGGTCCTTGTAAGAGGTGACTGAAATGCCTGCATATGAACCCCCCCAAAGCTATGTTCAGGAATCTTCCAGTGGGCATAACATAGAGGGGGCCCATACGAAACGGCTTCCTAAGTTAAGCTCCCTTAGGGTACCATCTGCCCTCCTACTATGGGACCCACAGAGGGAGAGCCCTCTTCGAGCTCCGCAATCAAGATATTCAAACCAAAACAACATGGGTTCCCCATATACTAGCCCCCTCCGCCGCGGACGTTCCCCAGAAAATCCCAAGTAAGGGGAAACTGAGGAGCAGTCCAGAGAAGGGCGCGTAAAGAACCCATAATGGAACCTGCTGTCCCAAACATGACGGGAATGCTGCACTGTTCCGGACAGAAAAGCCAACGACCTCAGCAAAGCAACACTGCGTCAAAGACAAAACAAGGCAACAGGCATAGCAAGCCATGATGAGCCGTGAGGTATCCAGGGAGCTGGGGTTTGAGGTTTCAGGTTTTAAGGTTCAAAGTTCTAGGGTGGTGAGTTTTTGGGTTTGGGGGTTTGGGATTCTAGGATTTAGTCAGGCTTTGGGGTTTCGGAACGAAAGTTCAGGCTTCAGGGTTTAAGGCTCAGGATCTAAGATTTGGGCCTCAATCTTATGACAACTAACCCTCAACCCTAAACCCTTAATCAAACCATCCTTTTGGGAGTCAACCCTGAACAATGAACCGTGTTCAAGGCCTGCCTATCAACGCCTGCACAAACAACCTTCCCTTGAAATGTGAAATCACTGCAACCTACGTATTTCTGTACCTCTAACCCAAGTACGGACCCCCTCGCTTCCAAAATATGGTTCTAAGTAGGGAATAGTCTTGGGTCCTAAACTCTAAACCCTAAACCCTGACCTTGGGTTCCAATTACCCATGAGCTAGACCCCAAGCCCTAGTTCGTGTTCTTCCAGAATGCGCCATCTTGCGCAAAAAGCTCTACGCACTTGAGACAGCAATGAGATGGACAGTCTTTAGGGTTTAGGGTTTACCCGTCAAAAAACCCTGAACCCCTAAACCTACAGACCTGAATTACTAAGCTCAAGTTTGACAACCCGAACCCCTCAATCCCAACAGCCTGAATCCCAAAACCGACAATAAGATTTTTGTTTTTTTCTTTCAAGTCCTCCTTTCTCATGCCCCAAGTCCCTTGCGGGCCCCGTCGCTCTTGCCTGGAAGTTCGAGGTGATTCAAACCCACTGGCAAGCGCAGTACTACCCGAATTCTCTGCATGTTAGGCTACCTAGGGGGCGATATGACAAGAGTAGAAAGAGAGTGAGAACAGGCCGTATAATCCTACTACTTAGAACTGTTGTTGTGATCCGTATTAAATACTGAGCACCTAGATATCTTACTAGGTTATACTGGGGTTATGACTGCAGTTCTCATGGGGCTAAAAATAGCCATGGACAACCGTAAGTCCTAACCCTGGATCCTCGACCCTAGACGATAGACCCTGGACTTGAAACCCTAAACCCTAAACTCTGTATCCTAAACCTTGAATCCTAAACCCTACATCATGAACCCTAAACGCTAAATCCTATACCCTAAATCCTAAAACCCTAGACCCTAAGCCCCGAATCCTAAACCCTAAATCCTGGATGTATGATTAGCCCCAATATATACCCTACATCATCCCTAATAACCCCTATATAACCCCTATATTCCCTGTAGTTTCCATTTTCTTTTCCATTATCCCTAAACCCTAAACCCTATAACCCCATCCCTGAACCTCGAAACGGGCAGTCTCTTGGGGCCACACTCATCCTGCTCCTGGTGCTCAGTCTCCTGAGCCACCATGTTAATGTCAAGGTTTTAGGGATTAGGGTTTAGG